>VZTI01000781.1:9348-76118 GCA_013397865.1 Struthidea cinerea
ATCCTATCCTATCCTATCCTATCCTATCCTATCCTATCCTATCCTATCCTATCCTATCCTATCCTATCCTATCCTATCCTATCCTATCCTATCCTATCCCACCGTTAGCCTCTCACGTTGCGCAGCACGGAGGTTCCAGGAGAAGGCGCCCCGCAGGGTCCTTGGGAGCGGTGCCGGGGGCACGGCGCGCCTCAACTCTGGTCGTAAAGAGACGGCAGCGCCGGCCTCTGTCGTGCGGGGGAGTTCTGGAGGCGGAGCGGGCGCGTCGCTCCGGCAGCCGTCGGAGTGGGCACCGCGCATCCCTCTTGCGAGCAGCGGCCACGGCGCAGTGCACAAGCCCTGGGAGAGGACGGGCTGGGGCGGGCTGTCCCTGCGCACCCGCGGGGCCGGGCACGGCTCTGCTCCGCCGATTAGCCCGGGGCGGAGCGGGCGGCCCGAGCCCCGCTGCTCGGGGCAGCCCTTGGCAGACCCTGGCCCGGGGTGGGCACTCTCCGGGAGCTCGTCCCGCCCCCGCCGAGCGGGTTGCTGGTGAAAGTTAGAAACGTGTTCTTTGGGCAATCTTGGGCTGTGCGTCTTGGAAAAACGCTGCAAAACAGGAAATTATTTTTGTAAAGGAAGCGCCAGGAGGGCTGGTCCCTGCGGCGGCCGCTCCTCGGGACGGGTCGTGGTGGAATTGGGGATACCCACCTGCAGCAGGGCTGCTGCCCTCCACCTTGCGCAACTTAATAATAAACTTTCAAGAAGAGGATTGTGCAGTCGGTGCCTCCCCGTGGCTGTAGAGCAGGGGGACACCCGCACCCAGTCGCGGTGCTGGCGGGAGGCTCCCTCCCAGAACGGGGGTCGGAGCCGGGCTCCCCCCGCTTGACCGGTCCCACGCAGAGCTGCCCACGCAGCACGGGCTGAACACCCACTGCTGCCGTCGGTCTCTTTGCCGAATTCCAAACCTGAGCCCTGATTTGGAGCTGAGCCAGGCGGAGCAGGAAGCACTTCCTTCCAGGAGCAGGTGAGAGGCACTGAACGAGAGTTAAAACTCTGGAAAAGTAGTTCTCGGTAGCATTGGTGGTGATGCTGAGCACAGAAGGTATGGGAGGGGCGACACTGCAGAGTGGTTAAAACAGTGATGAGAGTTGGGCTGACCTGTTCCTTCTTTCACAGCCAACATGCCAGCCTCAAGAATGCGCATGAGGCCATGGTTGGAAATGCAGATTGATTCCAATCAAATACCAGGACTGATATGGATTAACAAGGTGAGGCTGCTTTACTATTATCGTCATTGTTAGTATTACTTGTGTATCATTAGTGATCCTTACTCTTAAATGACACTAAACACAAGTCAAGGTCATAAAGAAAAAAACGTGGAGAAAACTTGCCAGCATTATGTTTAAAAAGCAACAGTTTTTGTTTGCAGAAAAGGTAGCTCTGGTTGGTACACAGTGGAGTAGTTCCATTTTTCCCTCAGAAAATTCCCAGGAGGGGAATGATAAATTACAATGAAAACATTCTGAGCATGTTGGAGAACCAAGAAACCTTCAAGCTCTCTTTTAACTCCTGCTGCTCATTGAGCCGCCAGCTCCTGTCCCAGATAAGCAGCTGCTGTTACACGCCGTTATTTCCAGTTTTAAGATTTGACCTGAAAGAAATGCAATTTTTGGTCTGTAAGGCATGTCCCTGTTACCAGTGTGTAGCACAGGTCGAGATCACTGAGCTTATTGAACCAGGTCTCTGAAGTTTCCATATCCATCCCAAGAGGATATTTAAGCTACATTCTTTTGTAGGATTGCTGCAGGATCTTATGGGCAACTTAAAAAAGGGATTCTTTGATAAAGTGTATCTAGAAAATATGCTGTAACTTATGACATACTAATAGGTTAGATGCAATGTATTGAAATTATTCTGGGATAAAGTTGATAATATTGCTTACTTCTACCGTACTGTAGCACCTTTGGGTTTTTTTCCCAGTTTCAGAAACCATAAAAAGCCTTAAATGTCACGAACAAAATAGATGGAACAATGGCTATTTAATTAAAATATAGAGCAGGGGGGTTATAACATTTCTGAGCTGCAGCTGAGAACTCCGATTAAATCCATCATTCCAAACTGGCATGTGATGCTTCTTTTTTCATTCAAATCTCTATTGGTTTAATTTCAGGATAAGAGGATATTTCAAATCCCATGGAAACATGCAGCTAAGCACGGCTGGGACATGGAGAAGGATGCCTGCCTTTTCCGGAGCTGGGCCATTCATACAGGTGTGTACTGGCTTTACGTTCCCATCAGTCATATGACTATCTTAAACAAAGCATTTTTTTGCCTTGACTTACCCTTGACTTACACTGGTAGTTAGACTGACTACTAGTGTGTATGTCAGAAAATAGAATGTTGGTATCTTTTGGTGGGAAAAACCAGCACTGGAAAGTCTTAAATACATGACCCATCTCTTATTTATAGGAAGGTATAAAGAAGGCGAGAAAGAGCCTGATCCAAAAACCTGGAAGGCAAATTTCCGCTGTGCCATGAATTCCCTGCCTGACATTGAAGAAGTGAAGGATAAAAGCATCAACAGGGGCTCCAGTGCTGTCAGGGTTTACAGGATGCTGCCACCCTTGACAAAGCATCAGAAGAAAGGTAAACCCTTGGCAATCCAGCTGGAGTTACACTGCTTAAACAGCACTTAAATGTCCTGCTCCATGTAAGCAGGGGGTAACAGACCTGTTGGTAGCACTGGTGCTACTGGGCTTGCTCACTGGTTATTACTGGGAACAGTCTGTACAAACAGTTGATTTTATCCCAAATCACTTAAAAGTGCCTAAAGGCAGCATCAGGAGGTGATGGGGACTGGCTGCTGCTTGCAGTAGCTGAGCAGGTTTCAAGGCTGCAAGAGCTCACACTTGGCTAAAATATGCAGCCCTTTCTTACATTCATCTTATTTTATATCACAGAAAGGAAGTCAAAGTCTTCAAGAGAAGTAAGAAACAGGAGCAAGAGAAAGGTATGTGTCTGTAGAGGCAGCTGAAGAAGCTAGAGGTTTTGGTGGTTTTCTTGCTTAACTTTTTTTCATATGGGAACTTCCGTGTTCTTAGACAAGTCTTTCATGCTTTACCCTTGTTTTTGTAGTGTTATGAAGAGACAAGGCTGGAAGAGTCAGCAGAAAGCTTAACCAACACTCCTTTGCCCGATGACCACAGTGGCTACACCATTCACGACTATGCAGGGCAGGAAGTGGAGGTGGAGAGCACAGCCATCACCTTGGGTGAGATGCTGGGTTTAGGTCTGAGCGGAAAGTGCTGTTTGTGCTAAATGCGTGGTCAAAGATGAATCTTGGGGTTGGGGCAGCTGCAGCATCAGACTGGCAGGGACCACAGAGGTGGTTGTCTCTCTCCTGTGAGTACCAACTCCTGGTGCATCCTACAGACCTGTCCTCCTGTGAGGTGAGCGGCTCCCTGACCGATTGGAGGCCAGCAATGGAAGTCACCATGGCTGACAGCACCAACGACCTCTACCAGCTCCAGGTCTCTCCCCTGGCTTCGTCCTCTGAAGGTGGGTATTTCTTTTTTCTTACCCCAGTCTTTCACAGGTCTGCTGGAGGCAAGGCAGCAGGATGAAGGCATGCCTGGGCCAACAGGAAAAACAAGAGCTGTTTTGTAGAAAAACCAACCTCCATCTGATAGATTTGGGAATTTGGAGTTACCAAACTGGCCAGGGTGCAGAATGGAAGAGCTGGCACATGCCATGTGCCCTAGGGTGAAAGGCTCTGAAATGCCACCTGCTCCAACAGAGACAGTGGAGGTAGCCATGCTTCTCACTGGGGAAATAAATAATTAACATGGATATATCAGAGTGGTTCTTCACTCGGGGTGCAAATCATCTTGCTTCTATAAGCTTCCACAGCAAGTGGGCTCTGCTCTGTTGAGTCCCGGGGAGGCATGAGAGCTGGCTGGAGCCCTGCATCTCAATGTGCAGTTGTTGAAGAGCATCAGAGATGAAAGGCTGTGAGGAGTCTGGGGTGGGCGTGAGTAAAAAGTAGTGGTGTTTTGTGACAAGAGAATATGAAGCACGTTCTGTGGTGAAGAAGCAGAAGTATGAGGGCTAAAAGTTGACATCTATATTTTCTTCTCTTTTTTTATGTGCTTCCAAACCAGTCACAGATGAAGATGAAGAGGAAATAAATCCGGATATTTTTAAGGTAAAACCAGCCCTCCTGGTCAGAATAAAATTATCCTAAGTTGGTGTTTGTACCAAGAGAGGAGGGGATACCTGCTAGGTATCTGATCCAGTCTCATGCAAGCTGAACATACTTAATAAGGAAGCCTGAAAAATTAAATATAAAAAGAAAGCTGCTTTGCAAACATGAACTGGAGAGGACACACCCATGGAAATATTTACCCTTCATGTGAAAGTCAGAGGAAGTTACTGAGTACTGCTAGGAGGTTCATAGAATCAGAGTTGCAGAATCATTAAGGTTGGAAAAGATCTCTAAGACATCAAGTCCAACCATCAGCCCAGCGCCACCACCTTATTCATTAAACATTGTCCTCAAGTGCCATATCCTCATGATTTTTGAACATTTCCGGGGATGATGACTCCACTGCTTCCCTGGACAATCTGTTCCAAGGCTTGATAATCCTTTCCATGAAAATTTCTTCCCTAATATCCAATATTAACTTCCCCTGGCACAACTTGAGGCCATTTCCTTGATCTCAGGTTGTTGTATTAGGGTCTGCAGAGATCCTCCAGATTTTTCTATTTTGCCCTTCCATCCACATCTTACATGTTTAGCTCTTAATCTGCATTTCCAGACATGTCACACTCATCCCACTGATAAGATAGAAAAAGGTGCTCCAGCCCTTGCTGTTTTGCATGAACCTTTTTTTTTAAACTGTGAATAAAACACGTTTTATTTAACTTAGCATGAGAAAATAAAACTTGATCTTGTTGCTTACCTGTCTTCTAATTAAGGGCAAGTAATCAAACATTGTACCCACAGCAAGAAGGAGCGGTGTTTACCATCTCCTTCTTCTCTTCCAGCTGCTTGGACCAGCCCAAGACTGGCACAACACCAGCATTGGGGGGAAAGGCTTTCTCACCAATGAGTCAGGCACCCAGACCCTGTGCAGCACGTATGGCTGCAAGGAACAGGACGGGGACATCAACACGACTTCAGGTACAGGCTTCTGGGCTATCCCTGACAATCAAGGCCACAGGGTGATGCAGATAAGACACTAATTGGGAGGCAGCAAAGGAAATGGAGGAATTCACCATTCTTGTGTTCTGAGATTTCCAAGCAGCCTGTTGGAAGGCTGTAAGGAATTCGTTCATAAAAAGGAAAAGTCAAAAACACCTCCAGTAAGAGAATCCTATAGATTTCAGGGTTATATACATGTGTAAGTTAGGTCAGCTTTCAGGAGCTCCTTGGAATAGAACTAAAGAATTTCTTCTAGCAATAACTTAAATGAAACAGTTTAATAGAAAGTGTTTTAGGAAAATAATATTCTAAGGTATTTACTCTCCTCTGAGAAATCTTCCAATTTTTGATATTTATTTTTAATATATCTATACACTATTTTGCTCTTGCTGCATTAATTCAGTGCCCATTCTTGGTTCCTTTTATCTAGGAGAGGTGGATTTCAGGTTCTTTGACCAGAAAAGCAGCCTAGACTTCTCCTGGCTGGATACAGTGAGGCCAACCATGCAAGTTATTCCCTGTGGGTTGTAAACCCTTGGCTTCCTCCAACCACAAACTGCTCTTGGATAGAAACTTCAACAGGCACGGAGAGAAGGGAAGAAATTATTTGTTACTGACTGAAGGAAGAAAGTAGCTTTTCTATTCCGTTTCAGCTGTAGGCCTGAAAAGGTTAGCGTGAAAACACCATTATCAATGTAAAAAAGGAACCCCATCTCGCTAGCAGGACTCTGGCACGGAAGATGCTCAGCTGCAGCTGCCACCTTATTGCTCTGGAGGTGAAGCTTTTGCTGGAAGGTGTCACTGTGCCATGGAGTCTGACCTGGTGGGGTACCACAGGCCTGGGGAGCAGGTTACCATCCTCCCCACATGTGGTGTGATGAGCACTTTACCCACAGAGTGCTTAGAGGAGACACTGCAGATAAGTCTCTGACCTGTTAGTTTTGGTTGCTGCTTACCTGTGCAACACTGGTGACATTGAGCTTAACAACTGTCATTACACTTAGGCAGAAAAATTGCACTAATGGGCCATCTCTTCTTTGATTTACTCCATCATATAGTTCATCTTTCAGACCTTTCAAACTCTGTAAATAGACCATTAAAATGTGAAAATTCAGTTTAGGCTTTGCTTCCACCAAGTCCATTCCCCAGGTGCACTCATAGGATGCTCTCTGCCATAGGCATGGCCCTATCCCTTTCCTTATATGAATTCAAGAGCTGCTGCGTTAAACAATTTTGCACTGATAGGGGCAGAGCTCTTTATTTTTACCATGCCTTTTGCAGATCCCTTCTGGCACTCTGTGGGGATCCCTCCAGTACTGCACACAAGTTTTAACATCCCACAGATCCTCTGGACCAGCATGTGCAGGCGAGTGCTGGATGGAAGAGGTTCTAATGTGTGTGTGTGTAATAGATAGGAATCAAATCACTAAGCTGTAACAGACTATTTTCTTGTACATTTTATTTTTGTATATAAAGTGTTGTATATTTGTTTTAATAAAATGTTTTATATATGACATGTTTACTTTTTCTCATGGAAGAGCTCTGAGGATGAATTCCAGCATCCTTGAAAATACCCAAACAGATGTGCTGTTGACAGAGACAGTTGGAGGGGTTTTTTCATGACTCATGAAAGCACAAGGAAATTAGTTTGCTCTCATTTTCTAACCCCCAGCCTCTTCCAAGTGCAGCTGATGGGTGTCAGGGAAGGGGAGCACTGGCGCTGTGCATTGTGGGGTAGTTGGTTTGTATTTGTCATCATCTGCAAGTCAGACCTGACACAGAGCAAGGTTACAGGCTACACTAAAAAAATCCTGTACAGCAAGTCCCTGCTATGGATATTCCTATCAGCAATACCATTGGCTTCTAGGATTAAATCAGCAGTGAAGCCCCAGTTAAATACCTCAGGTTTGCCTAAAAAGAAAGCACAGGCACAATTCAGAAGGCAAGGGGAAAGCAAGCTGGTTTTCCCCTGAATATTTGATGCATTTGCTATACTTCATGCTGTAAAGGTCTAATGTTATTGCATCACGTGTAGTGGGATACAAGTGAGGCTGAGGCAATGTGTGAGAGCCACAGCCATTGACACTGCCTGGAAAACCCCTGTGCTGTGCTTTGGAGAATAACTTAATTTTCTGGGCCAGAGCTGAGGAGAATATTGGGCTGCAGGAGAGGAAGACCCGCCCAAAGGGCTGGAACAAAGAAGACATTTCCTACTGCCTTTGGCACAGGCTCTCCTGCAGCCTGACCTGCAGGGCAGGGACAGATGTGGGACTTACTGAGGGAAGAGGGAAAATTGAGTGCCAGGTCGTGGGTCTCAAATCCAGCACAGCAAGGTGGAGGGGCAGCCTGGGGAGGGGGAGGCTGGGCAGGGTCCCTTTGTCCTGTTAGTCATTAACCAGCCCTCCCTGGCACAGCCTGAGGCAGGCAAGCCCAGGAAGCACCTACCAGGTGACACGGGCAGAGAGCAGCTTCTGATGACCTCATCCTGGCCCTGCAGGGGTGGCAGCTGGGAGTGTGGGGACTGTGCTGTCCCCCCAAAGCTGTCACACTCCCTAGCAGGGTATCTGGCCTGAAGAGGTTCACATCTTGGGAATCCCATCCAGCTGGGAATCCCCAGGTACCTGGGCTGCCTTAAATCACACACACCTGAAGTCCTGCAGATCTAGAGCAGGAACATTTTGTGCACAAGCAAAGAAATCACCCACCAGATTCTCAGCCTTCCAGTACTTAAAGTGAGCTTATAAAAGAGACAGAGAGCAACTTTTCTCTCGGGCAGACAGTGACAGGACAAGGGGGTATGGCTACAAACTGACACAGGGCAGGGTTGGATTGAATAGATATTAGGAAGAAATTCTTGACTCTGGAGGGTCATGAGGCCCTGGCACAGGCTGCCCAGAGAAACTGGGGCTACCCAATTCCCTGGAAGTGTTCAAGGCCAGGTTGAGAGGGGCTTGGAGCAACCTGGAAGGTGTCCTTGCCCATAGCAGGTTGGAGCAAAATGAGCTTTAAGGTCCCTTCCAGCCCAAACCGTTTGACGGTTCTATGATTCCATGACCAGATCCGTGTCCTGGTCAGCTGCAGCAGCAGCTTCTACCAGGGAAAGAATGTGGGGCTGCAGGACCTAGAGCTACCTGTAGCCCTGGGACAGGACACCAGCTCAGCATCACCAACACAAGGAGGAAATCAGTTTTAAGAGCCCTTGCAAGTTTACCACACATGGGGGGAGGGGGCAGGAGAGAGAAGGGAAACTTTCTATGATGCAAACACTGCTAAAAATAAAGTAGAGATTAATTCACCCATTCATGCATTAAAAGGGGCATGCTTTTCACAAACATGCTCAGATACAAAAAAAACCCCCGCAGCACTGAAGTTTTCACAGATAAAAGGTTAGACCAAGATCTGGGAATAGAAGAAAGCAGCAGCAAGTGCCTCACACCCAGGGACCAGAGACATGATCCAAGATTATTTTATCAGGATGTTGGAAATGCTTTCCCTTGTTACCTCCCAAGGTACTTGCACGTCTGACTGCATGTTGGGTATTTTACCAGTGAAAAGTGGTAAAGTCCCATGACAGAATTTGGTATTTATTCAGCCATTGAGGCATCTGGATGGATAAATTCCACCCCAGGTATTTTGTTGTCAGTTTTGTTGTTTTGAACTCTTTGGGAGGGGAAGAAAAACAGAGTGGTGCTCTCCAGCTCATTAGTGGGGTGACTTGGGGGCTGCTATGCTGAGCTGATGCCTGACTGGCTCCTCCATCACCTCCAGGGCAGGTGGGACTTGTAGGAGCAACAGACTAAAGAGACTTTTAGGCTACTTTTACACAGAGGAGCATCATCAGCTCTTTGGGATAAACTCCCTGCATAGGCTATGTGATAGAAACAATTTTAAACCTTTACACTGAATTTTTCTGAACTTGCCTATCCTAATCAAGCTCTTCATAAACCCAGTAAACTTCTGTTGGAATAAGAGTTGTTTTCACCTGTCATACACGCACAGCTAAATTCAACTAGGATGTATTCACGTCGCAGGAGAGCAGGTCCCTGGGAAGAGCTGCTCAGCCCTTTCAAACCCAGCCAGAGCAATAAAGGAAAGTTCCTATGGGTAGGGCTCAAAGGGCAAGCAGCCCTTATGCTATGAACCTTACATGGCAGAGAGAAAGATCTAAAGGCAGTGAAGCTATTGTAAAAATACAGATGAGTTCTCTGTGGTGGAAAACAAAAAGGAATCGTTGCGTAATCACTGGTCATTTAGGAAATGAATGGAGCTATTGCTGCAGGCTTGGAAGGCTGCTCCAGCAGAGGCTTTCCATTACCTGCACCATCCTTACACCATCAGTGGCTGCAGCTCACTTGTAGGCCTTGAAATTATTCAAAAACAAACAAAAAAAATCCCTTTATTTAGCTTTAGAGCCTTAGACCATTAACAGGACAAAACTTCCTGAAAATAACATGACAGTCTCAGAAACATTCCCACATCCTGTATGCAGGAAAGCTCTGCAGCACCTCAAGCACAGATTTTGCCCTGCAGCATCCTGCATCAAGGTGGAAGAAGCTGCTGGTTCATGCCAGCAGAGGTTTTCAGTGGTGCAGAGGCAGGATCTCACACATGTAGTAACTGCAGCTTTTCCTTGGGAAAACCTGGGACCTGTAAACGAGGAGTTGTTGCTTTTCCCCCAGTCTTTGTCCAAATGGATTCTTAGTGAGTGGCTCAACGGTGCCTGGAGAAGCCTCTGGCTCTTGGCTGCCCAGAGCAGTGGCACCTCGTGTAAGCTTTGCCCAGCAGGCAGCAGAGCCTGCAGTTATCCTTTCACCTTTGTTTGCTGTGGTGATTGAATCCTAATAATCAGACACATTTGCAGGCAGTCACATGATTTACAGTATCACACCTGGAATGGATAGCAGTGCTTCAGGCCACAGGTATGAATTTATAACTGAAAAAACAGTGGGATATTTATTTGCGGTGCAAAGGCAAACTATTGCTTAGAAAGCAACCAAATGTCTTGGACTTCAAGCATTTCTCTGCTGTCGGGGATCATTCCTCCTCTCCAGTTCCACAAGGGCCTGTTTTCCCACCATATTTGTAAACACAACACAAGGAAGACAGAAACTTTCTAAGGGCAAAAGCCTCTCTCAGAGACTTGGGAGGGCCAAGGAAAGAAGCGTTATGTGTAGAAAGGTTAGTGTCAGAGCTCAGATGGGGAAACATCTTCCCTAGAAGGGGAGATAGGGAGGAAAGTCACATTTTCATGGACCAATTGTATCTAAGTCATGTCCCTTTCACCAATTGCTTCAGTCCACTACCTGTACCCTCTCCCACCACAGTGCTGCACTTCAGAGCTGCTTTTTCTCCCACATTTTTCTATCCCCTTTAATATTTCTCTCACTGTTAACTCATCCCTGTCCTGCCCCAGCCCTTCTATGTGCAAAAAACCCCAAGACAGTAATAAAAGCAATAACAAAAGTAACAATAAAAGCTTATTGGTGCAGCAGCATGGTGCAGGTAGATCCAGTTACTTGCACTACCACTAACCTTTGGTCTCATTTGTTCTGATAAGGTCAGGATGTGAATTCAGCCAGCATGGTTCCCTGCCATGCACTCTGTCCTAGCACAGCTTCCCCAGAGAAGGGAGGAGCTGGGAAGGGATGGGAAAACTTCCCATGTCACCTTCCAGAGTTTCAACAAGAGCATGGCACACACTGCCATCAGCTGAACTCTCAAAGGCACATCAGCCCAAGCCATCAGAAGTCATAAATTGCCTAAAACCTAGAAAATCTGCTCATCCTGCTGGATTTGGTCACCAACTTGATATGAGCAGGGATGTCATACACAGTATGAAGGACTCAGGGCTGCCAGGCATGAACATTCTCAACCACTGACTGCCTTGCTGACCATGGTGGAACGGCAGTGCCAGATCACAGGCAGCATGACAGGAAGACGGGGTAGCCAGAAGGATCTGTAGCCACAGGGCTCAGAGATGAGGAGGGCCAGGGACTGGGCAAGGAGCAGATCAGATGACCACCCAACCAAAACCTCTGTGCCAGACGTTACCAGGGTCTGTCTCTGCATGAACACCAAGGCAGTTACCATCCATTCTGGCGTATGAGGCTGGAAAACTAAGTCAAGACAAACACATGGATGAAATAGGCACTGGGAAACAGTTAGCAGGAGATATCCAGGAATAAGGAATCTGATCTGCAGAGGAAACAGAACAGCAAATCCAGCCTCTCTCCTTGCTCTCTGACAGCTGACACAAACAGTGCAGCTGTTCTAAGCCTTTTTAACTTCAGAATTATCTACTCCCTTCATTTTGCTCATGATTCATACAGAAACCTCACCATGAAGCCTACTGAAGAGCCTGGCAGTCAACACCTGGCCAGCCCGAGATGTCAGGTGGGATGAGGGGTGAGATGTTGTCACAGCCCACTCAGCATAGACCAGCCTCTCACAGCTCACCAGTGTCTCCCAGCTGCCAAAAACCTGTAGGGAGGAAATGTTGAGTTGGTGGCCCACCAGGCTGCTGGGGCACCCAGCTCCTGGTCCAAAACAGCAGCAACACACATTAACACATGAGCATCCTTAGCTGAGAGGGTGGGTGCTCAGCTGTCACAGCTCACCACCTATTTTGGGGTAATAGTGTCACCCTTCAAGCAAGGACCCCTGCCTATTGTGCTTGTTCCCCATCACATGACATGCTGTGGGCACGTGGTCACAGCATCAAAGCTGGGGCAAGCCAAGATTCTGGGGACCTTCCAGGGGACTTCAACCTCAATAGCATTACATGACAGCCTGAGCAGAAACAGCTGCCTGCCAGCCACAGGCAGAGGGAAGGACTTTGTTTGTTCTATTTGTATGGATCAATGGTTGAAAACACAAAAACAAGGGAGTGGTAAAAGGCAGGTTCTCAAAGGGAAGAGGAAGGAGAAGGGTCTGAGGAACTCTGGGCAATCAGAAAGTAGCTGGAGGTTTTGCTCCTTTCAAAGCATGGGTGGTTTGGCATTTATAACACAGACAATGAAGGACAGAAAACAGCATAAGGATGCTGGCCCTAATTCAAATTGAATCCAGCACAAGCATTACACATATCAGCTATTTGTGAGCAGGGCTATTAAATAACAAGAGCCAGGTGAACCACAGCATATCCACTAAATATGCCCAGTACCAATATCTCCATTGCAAGAATATGTTTCACTGAGTTTGTTCTTTCATCAGCTTAATACTACAAAGATTTCACCAACAGTCTTCAGGCAGCAGAAACTATCTGGGAAGACAAGTCCAGACAGGTACAACTTTGTTTTCACCAGCTTTATCGCTGAAGAAAGCAGACGGAGCAGGGAGCAGAGTGGGGACTGTGCTGGCCTGTTCCAGCCTTGTGGCTAGTTCTTAGCATATTTTTATCAGTTCTGGAGGGATGTGGCATAGATTGCTAGTGGCAATACTTAAAATCAGCAAGTGAACCATTTAGACATCTATGTTTCACACAAATAATAATTCTGTGTTATATCCAGCAGCTGTCATTCCTACGGAGAGCAATCCTTCACCATCAGCTTTAGAGGATCCTCACTGGGTTTCTCCTGCCTAGCCTGTTTCACCCCATGCTTCTGGAAGCCCCCAAACAGGCTTCCCACAGAGAAACATGAGGGGCTTTGCTGGAAGCACAGGCTGAGCCCCTCAGTCCCATTCCTAATGAAGAGCTCAGCTCACTTCCCTCCAGTATTTCACTTGTGTTAAACAGGTAACAAATGTTCTACCTAATCAGCATCCTGAGACAAGCAGGCCACCAAGGTGTTTGATTACAACACACACACCTTTAGGTAACAGGAGCATCCAGGGGTTAAAGAGTGGGAACAGCCCTTGACCTGCTCACAGGTATGAGGAAGCCTTGAAATAACATTTTTCTGGGTTCCACGGCAGGGTGACATCTCCTTCTACCACCAAGGAGTACAGCCAGGCTGAGTGGGTGTCCTGCCAAGGCAGTGTCTTCGGGATCAGGAATGACTGCTCTGGCAGCTTTTGCAGGGACTAAAATGGTCTGGAGAAAAGGAGGCTCAGGGGGAACCTCATTGCTCTCTACAACTCCCTGACAGGAGGGTGGAGCCAGGTGGGAATCAGCCTGTTCTCCCAGGTAATAAGCGATAGGACAAGAGGAAATGGCCTCAAGTTGTGCCAGGATAGGTTTAGATTGGATATTGGGAACAATTTCTTCATGGAAAATGTTGCCAAGCCCTGGAATGGGCTGCCCAGGGCAGCAGCAGAGTCACCATCCCTGGAGGGATTTAAAAGACAGGTATATGTGGCACTTGGGGAGACGGTTTAGTGGTGGGCCTGGCAGTGCTGGGGGAATGGTTGGACTCGATGATCTCAGAGGGTTTTCCAGCCTAAATGATTCTGGGATTCTGTAGCTACAGACCCCCCCAGTGGGACGGAGGCAGGACCCTGCTGGGGTCAGGGGAGCTGCACGTGGCGGACATTTGACCATTCCCCATGCCAATGCTGGAGCACTGATGCTGTGCCACATAAACACATTGCATGGAACCTTACAGATCCAAGTAGAGACAAAATTTCTGTATTTCAGGGGAAACAGCTAATTGCCCTGGGGAAGGTCCTTGTTGTGAAGAGGAATGACTTGCTCCCTAAGCCATGTTTAAAAGCCGAGGGCTCATATTGGAGCAGAGGTGTTTCCCTGTTTTAGAAATTAGGAGGTATCTGCAGAAGCATTGGGAGCCACCCGGGTGACGGGTGGCAGGGGCTGCGCTCTCACCTCCCACAGCCTCGGCTGGAAGGAGCCCCCCCATCATCTCCATGACCTATTCACATGGCCCTTGTAATGACAAGGAGGAAGATGCTGGTCCTCCAGTTTGTTTCTTTTTGCTTTCAGAGCAGGACCTGGTGAGATGTGAGTGGAAGGACCCAGGTGTTGCCCTTACCACAGTGCTCTCCTCAAAGTGCAGAGGATGTGTGGGAAACCCACTGGTGCCCTCCCACACACGGAATGGGTGCAGCACCCACTCAGCACAGACCTGTTCCTACCTCTTGGAAAGGGCCTGCAAGGGCTCATCTTCAATCCCTTTGCAGAACAACAACGCAGGGGCAGCTGAGCCCCCTCTGTGGCACAGTTTCACAATGAACTCACTGCAGTTCAGCAAATCTCAGGCACCTTGTGTCTGGGGAATAGGAACCTCAGCCACCGAGAGCTGCAGGATGTGAGCCCAGCTCCACAGGAAAATGAACTTGCTACAGTGTCAACAACTCAATAAAAAACTCAAGAACTTGGCACACAGGACACATCTGCTGCTGCAGGCACCCCAAGCTCACAAGTGCCTGCTGGGGTACCCCACTGTGCGCCATGAAGAGCCCTGCACAGCTTTCTGCTCTGGAAAACAAACTCAGAAAATTGAGAAAAACTAGGAGAAAGGCTCGTGGTACACTTGATAACAACTTACAGCCTCCTGCACCTCTGCTGAGCAAACCACCATTTCCTGAACTGAGGTGTCAGGCATGAAATATTTCACATACTGGAGCAACCGTCACCATCTGCTAAGTGACAAACAGAACTTCAGCCTTTCCTGGTATTTAATGCATAAATCAGGGTGTGTCCTGTGTGTCTGTTTGTGATTCTGTAATCGAAAACTTGCTGTCTTGCTTGGGGAGGCAGCAGCAAAAATGTTTGTGTAGCCAGTGTAGATTTAGCCCACATGACTTTCTAGCCAAGAGTTTCTATCGTGTGCAGTCTCATGCTGCTGCTGCTGCAGGAGCACTGCCAGAAGTACCTGTGGGCATCAGGTAAGGCCATATCTGAAAAACCAAGAACACACTTCCTTTCCCCCATTTATCCATTCCTTCCACTCCACATCTCACCAATGGGAAGTGACTCAGCTGTAACTCCTGAGCTCATGGATCTGGCAGGCTGATCTCTGCATAAGCATTTATTTTTTGTCATTATCCCTCCAGGCACTCATTGATTATCCCACCAATTCCATACCCAAAAGTGCCAGCAGGCAGTGTGGTCTGGGGCCACCAAGTCAGCTCCTGCTTGGGTCTCCAGTTCACACAGCTTTTTCTCTTCAGGCCTCCACATGGGTATACACCAAGAGAAGCACACCCAGAAGATGGAAGGAAGGGATTCTCCCCTCTACGTAGAACACAGCAGACCATACCTAGAACACTGTGCCCAGTTTTGTGTCCTTCCAGTACAAGAAAGACACCGACAGAATGGAGAAATAAGCTGCCCAAAGCCTGAAGCCACCAGCACAACCAGGGCACTGAGCCCTGGCTAAGAGAGGAGGGGACAAGAGGAATTCTTCTGCTGGAGGAGAGGTTTTGGAGGCTCATAAAACTCTCCTGCCAGGGGCTTATTGAGAGAGTGGACCCAGACTCTCCCCAGGGCACATGGTAGGAGCACAAGAGACAAGGGGGACAAGGGGCAAAAGCTGAAATAACAGATTTGGCCAGGATATCAGGGAATGTTTCTTCCTGCAAGGTCAGCCAAACAGTGGGATAGCTCATCCAGAGAGGTTTCTCAGATTGGAAACAGCTCAGGGCAACTTAGTCTAACCTAGTGGCTGACCACAAGCAGGATGCTGGAGTACAGCCCTCCTGAGGTCCCTTCCCATACAATTTAACTTACGAGACTAATTCTGCCATGTTCTTCATACAGAAACCAGATCTTTGCAAGTGGTGCAGCCCACCAGAAGCTCTCTGCTTTTCCCCTCCTGCTTAGTGCACTGATTTACCACCTGTTTATCATCTTTCTTTAATCAGCAGCCAGCTTCAGACCACACTTACAGAGGAACTTTTCTGTTCAATTTTGGTGATATTTCAGGTAAGGTTTATGGTAAGCCTCCTGTTTTTCCACTCCTGCCAGCCACAGGAATACCACTATCAGTAGGTGTTCCCTCACTTGTTACGTTTCTCTGCTGCACAAGTTCAGCAGCATAAAGCTCCCAGGTGAACCCATCCATATCAGCTCCAAAAGCAGAGGTGAATCCCAACAGACTGTACATGGCATTTCTACCAAAGCCTTCCTACATCAGCTATGGCATTCTATACACTGAAGTGCTGGCTTAGTATTTGCTTTATCACACTCCAAAAAAACCCAAGGATTCTAAACTTACTATCCAAGGAAAGATGAAACATCAATAACAAAAACACCCTCCTTCCCCAAACCAAGAAATACTGGACCAAAAGCTCTCACTGAATTGGAAGGGGGGAATTACCTTCACAGGCTGAGACTGCTGCTGGAAGATGCAGAGGTCCATCTACTGCCCTGTTTCTGGCTCCAGAGGGACAATGAAGAGAACACAACCAGTACTTCTGCAGAGCTCTAAGAAGCCCAGCCTGTCCTGGGCTCTGATGTTTCACAGCTGGGCTCACAAGTGCTTTCAATTTCTCAGGAATTTAATTTCTCAAACAATCTAGATGCAAGAACTAAAGCACAGGAGGCCCCTTGCCCTCTATAAAATGCGAAGGCAATTTTAATGTGCATTATTGCTAGAATAAGCCACAGTACACAATTCCTCATTTCTTACTGAAGTATACAGGAGTGGAGGGTAACTGGCACAGATGAGTTAGAAAGAGGCAGTCGGTGCCTTGGAAGTTCCTTCCTTTTTTGCATGGTATTCCCATTCACACATGGCAGACATTGCCTGCCCTCACATTCCATTGGAAGAGAGGAACAGGAAAAATAAGCACAAAAAAAAAAAGAACACGTGCAGGGAAAGACAGGGAAAACTGGAAATATGGAAGAAACAAAAAAGAGAAAAGGAAAGTTAAGAATCAGTAGAATTTGGCTTCCACTATGAATGAACAAAAACCAAAACAAAACCTAACCAAAACAAAAAGTTTCATTTTGAAAATGCAACGCTTACTGTGCCAGTGACACATCTGTGCAGGCAGCTCCACTAGAACATTTTCCTTGTTTTCCTTTACTTTTCAGAGCACTCAGTACTGCTCCTAAATCAGTTTGATTCATGCCAACCCACGATAGCCCGCAGCACCCACTGCATGGAAACCAGTTTTACTGATCTTCAGAGGGTAAAACAGACTGAAATCCAAGAATGACTGCAGCAGCTTTAAGCCACTTGCAGTTCAAACAAGATACAGACTTCCTTATATGTATTTCTAAAACAGCTTTGGAATTGCCTGATCAAGAGTTATTAAAACTACAAGGTCTGGGTTTACCTGCCCTTAATTCTTCTCCCAATGTCCCAGTAAATTAGTTTGGGGTCTTCTCTCCAACCCCAGGATACTGGCAAACCAGCGTACACCCACTGTCAGGACTGCACTTCTGGTGTCTCTCAACCACTTCTAACCTTGGGTAACAAGCAATAAAAATTTCAAGTTTGCAGAGAGGTGCTTATGTGCTGCCAGCTCCCAGCCTGGCTCTGCTGCCCTTGGGAGCCCTGCTTCCAGATAAATGGATCTATTGGCTCCTTTCCCTTCCCCCTGTGCTAAATAACATCACTGCAAAGCCCTGGCTGATGGCAGGATGCAGCCACTGAGAAGTGCTCCTGGGTCAATTGCACCATGGAAAACCCCAGTGCTGAGCTCAGCTGAAGAGCTGCAGCTGCTGGTTACAACACTCCATTGCAAATGGAAATAAAAAAACATTCAGAAAGTAAACAGCACCACACTGGAGCATGCAAAAATGCATTACAGCAGCATTACTTCCTATGTAATTTTCCTTACAGCTCTGAAAATAATAGCTGCAGAAGTCAGTGGGGCTTTTGGGGACAGTTGCTTGTAATCAGGCTGCTGTGGGTCTGGCTGAGTACTCAGGAGCCACGTACCACAGACCCACCACTTCCATAGGATCATCACTTAGGGTGGAAAAGCCCTTTAGGAACTATGGCCAGAGCCCTGCAGACAGCATGGTGTAAATGTCTTACTCTAGCTTGTATTGCTTGTAGTCATAAAAGAGAAAACTTATGTAGAAGGGATAATAAAAACCCTTTTGAAGGCAAAATGGAATAGGAACAACAAAGACTCATTTAAAATAGCTCAAGCATGTCTTTGTCCAAGGCTCAGAAATCCTTGACAAGCAACTGGGAAGAGGACGTGGAGACATTGAAAGAGGCAGTATTAGGAAACAGGAACTGAAGCAATATCTACTGATGGGAAAAGAGAAGTGACTGGGATATTTCTCAGCTGGTTTCACATCCAGGCACCTCCTTTCATGCACAATCACTCCTGCTTTATAATGGGTGGGAAAGTGAGAGGTTGGAGCCAGACCCCAGATTGCCCAGGGTATGGGGCTGATGGAAACACACCATCATGTGGGGACTGATTTATGAGGCACTTCTGATTTAAGAGAGAATTTTCCCTCCCATGCAAAAACAGCAGGCTGCCAGCAGGGATACACATGCTTGGATGTGGTTGTAGCATCTGCATTACCTCCCTCAAAATATGTGGTTGTGGGTTTATTTTAGAATAGCCAAATACACAGGAGGGTTTATGTTTCTGCTTTCTTACATTTACATATAAATAAACCACTTAAATATACCCCAGCACCACAACAGCCAGCAAACCCAGGTACACCCACGGAGACTGGGCCTGGTTTAATTTCTAACAACTCTGCCAAGCAGGGACTCCCCACTTCTTCCTATAGTAACTTGTGGTGATGTACTTTGTTTAAAGACATGTTTGGAGAGGCTGTTTTATTGCAAGTGTTTCCTCAGTACCAATTTGTAACTCACATTTTCACCTATCAGCTGCTTCATAGAACCACAGAATGGTTTGGGCTGGAAGGGACCTTAAAGACCATCTCATTCCAAGCCCCCACCATGGGCAGGGACACCTTCCACTAGACCAGGCTGATTCAGAGCCCTGTCCAGCCAGGCCTCAAACACCTCAAAGTCTCCCATTCAAAGCCTCACACCACTGGAACACTGGGAGCCACTGGGGATCCTATGATCAGTGGCTGGGGGCTTCCAGCCTGAGCAGCTTTTTTCCTTCCGTCAAAGAGAAATCTCCATAACAACAAGCTGATGCAAGATTTCTAGTGCAAAGGAGGAAAGCAGCACAGCTGGAAATAAAGGGACATTCAGGTAAATCACAGCAGAACACATGGGATTGCATCCACCATGGGGGTATAACTGAGCGTGACCTGAACACACAGGTTCTGTGTTGTATTGCCATCTGAAAACACAAGGATGATGCATTTTACCAGAGGTTCATTTTTCACAATCTTTTATCAGAGTAATTTAGAAACACCAGCAGACTCTGGCGAGAGGCGATGTGATGACTGAACTTACCCTCACTTTGAAGCAGCCTGGGAAATATTAACCACAAACATGAAATGAACATACCACAGCCACAGGGTTTTTTCTTTTTTTTTCCCCTTTTCTTAGTTTTTTGGGGTTTTTTTAGCTCATCAGCCATGACACCTTCTATAAAGGTATTTGTAACACTGCTGAAAAGAAGAACTCAAAATTCCAGAGGTGCATTTCATGCAGTACAAAATAGGGTTTCCTCCAGTTTACTATCTTAAATTTGACTTTTGCTGTATCCCAGTATAATACTCAGCTTGAAAGGAGCATATGTTATAATGGCATATGTGAACCAATGTGTTACATATACAAAGGAGAAATGACTCCTGCCAACATCTTTGAAGACACTTTAATTACTAAAACAGGTATTCTCCTTTTCCAAAACATGTTTTATTTAAATTCCTTTTTAACACCCTTAATTTAATTTTCAGCGCAGCAGCCAAATAATCTCTGGATAATATCTGACTAGGGTATAGTACTCTGTTTTTAGGATAATAAATCTATATGGACTTGCATAGATAGTTAAGTGAAGACCCAAAGCCCGGTGTGAGAAGTGATCCCTGGTTCAAACCTCCTTAAAAAAGTCTAACAGCCCCAGAAGACTAGATAATTAAGATACAATGTATACACTCATGTCCCCATGTGCCTATGGGAATATATGATCTATTTTTCTAATTAATAAAAATCCAATTTCTAATGCATCAGTGGTTCCACGAAGGCAGAGACCTTCTCAACACAGGGATTAAACTGAGATGAATTAATTCAGCACAGGTTGGGCTTTATTTCATATCAGAGAGAAGCCCTTGCTGCAGACTCCTGCCTTCAAGCATTTGGCCAAGGGAATCCAGAGACGGCCTGATAATGGTCTTGGTAGGGTCAGTGTCTGCACATCAGTGAAGATAAATCAAGTGGTAACAGGAATGTGAGCAAGGCCAAAATCTCCAAGAGCAAGATGATGTAAGGTGTAAAGTGTCCTTCATCCCACCCCAGCACAGCTGAGTGTCAAGGTGGATGGCTGGTTCTGTCAAAATGAATCCCCTTCTCACACAGTCGGCATGCCGGCATTTCCAGAGCTCTTACAGAGCAGACATGGGCTGTATTCTGGCTGCAGAATGCACAGGAAATGCCAAAATTAAGATCTTAATCTTCACCAGTTGCAAAGCCATGGCTGTAAACCTCCACTCAAATTCAGAACTAACTCAAACATCTTTAGTCCACTTTTCCCTGTGGTGTCCTCTTGTCACCTCAGACACCCCAGTGAGAGTTCTCCCATGGCCATCTGCAGCCAGAGCTGCTGGGTGTGGAGACAATCAACTGCTGCTCCATGAAAAACACATCCCTGCTTCCAAGAGGGGGGATTTCCCAGCCTTGCCTTCATCCCGTGCCTCTTCCAACTATAATCCATGAATCAAGAGCTAGAAGGAAAGGGACAATGTTAACAATTATCACTGTATTTCTAGATCAGCTTATAGAAAGTATTCCTTCTTCAACAAAGTGTATCCATTTCTTCACATGCTGATACTCAGTCTCCCTGCAAGTGTTGTGTGTGTATCTATGTCTGAATCTGTATCTATCTGTTTTTAAAACACTGACTTCAAGGCAGCCGACAGCACGTTACCTGTGATATACTTTATAAAGCACTTCTGCCACTGGCACATCTGTCTACACCTTCCCATCTCACAACCTTATTCTGGCTATATCAGAATGACCCATATTCTTATTTAATAACTTACTTATCTATACAAAATGTTTAGAGTTGCAAGTCAATACACCTGCCATAGAAAGGACAGCCTTCAAGACTTGGACCTGTAAAAATGGCTGACGACAGCAGATGGACTTTTCTCAGCCACAGGGTGAACAAAGTATATAGGACAGTTTCTTTTTAACTATTATTTTTTCCTGGTTAAAGTATTTCCTCTGTCAGTAACAAAAAAAGAAGGCTGGAAATAGCTGATGTCAACTCCAGGAAAGCCCTTGCAGAAGCCTGATTGCTTCTCAGCCAGTTATGCTCCACTGGGACTGACTCATCATGCATCGTCCTGGGAAGAGCTGCACTGGTATCCTGTATTTACAGGGTTTCAGACCATACTTAGGCTGAATTTCCCTGGACAACAGGGGTGGCTGGTGGCATAGAAAATTATATAAACGGCATCATTCTCATGGCATCTGTCACCTGCACCTCATAACCTGACAGTGCTGGTGACAGTGAAAAGCACACAAACATACAGATATCACTCAGTTATGTCATGAAACAAGATGAAATCAAATACTTCAATGCGCAGAGCATTATTTGTCTCAAATAACTAAAACAAATTTTGAAATAGGACTTGCTTGGAACTTTCTCATCTCAGCATTTTTGGCTTAGAAAACATGAGTTCAATCAACAGGGAATTTCCCACAAGTACATTTGAATTTTGCTTAAATTGCCCCATATAAATATAAAATAAAAATAAAACATTTCAGTTGTGTTTATTAAAAAAAAAACAAAACCAAAAAACAACCCAACAAACAGCACAAAGGACAGCTGTCTTATTGAAATGAATGAATATTTTTAATTTTTGCTCAGCCTGACCATGACCTGTGTCCATCTGAGCTACCATCAAGCCATCAACATTCTAAGTCATTTTTGCACTTCCTGACGCTGCTTCTGTGGCCTTACCCAGACTACATCACCCATAACACAATCTATTTAACCTTTAATTAATCTTGGAGCTACCCCATGGACATTCCTGATCACTAGCGAGACTTGCCAAGGGATGAACCCCTGGTTCCCAAGGCACCCTTCCCTGTTTCAATATTGAGGTGGGTGACTGCTTCCAGAGCAGGACTCAGTGGAGACCCTTTTTTTGCTGTATATGGAAAGGGTGACCAAAACCACTAACCATTTGGATTTTCAGCTTTGTACCTGACAAATTCTTTTCTCTTCATTAATGCCCAGTAGCACACTCATAAGGCAAGATAAGGAGAAAGCATCGAGACCAACAGTGACATAACATGGCTAATATTAATACATTGAGTCACAGTCACTATGTCAAAATTTCCTGTGAAGATTGTGTTTCATTTTCTTATGGTATTGTTTTTTCAGAAGTTGATGGAAACTCCTTTTAAGCCGACAAATGCAAGTAGACTTTCAAACACGCAAGATGTTAAAATAGGTTAATTCCTCAAGGCAAACTGAGCCCTCACCAAGAACTGTGCCATCATTTTCCTCCTGTCACCCCCCGCTCCTCACACTGCAGCAGCAGCATCCACCACAGGTCTCTGCAGCTTTGCTCACCACCAGCCCTGCATTCACAGCTATTTTTGGCACTGCTGCTGTGCAGCAGCCAAGTTCTCATGTGTGATTCTTCAGAACTTCCTCCAACTAGGTGTTTGGTTTTTTTTCTCCATCCTGAACTCAACATTTTTACTCTTCCTGGGTCAACCAGAAGGCACCTAGCCTTGGCATCATTCCTATCTGCCTGGGCCAGTTGCAGCAGTTCTTATGATGGGTGCCAGTTCCCAGGTGGGTGGAGCAGGGTGGGAGGGAGGGGGGACCCGATGTATTTACTAAGAGCCCATCAAAAACTCTGTAGAGCAAACTTAGCCTCTCCAGAGTTAAAAGGGCATGAATTTGGGTGCATCCCCATAGGAAGGCAGTTCCCAGGCAGTTTTCTGCTGGGTACCTGCTTTGTGGACTGAAGGCAAGGTCTTGGGGGTCAAGGGCATCACCAAAACAGAAGAAAAAGTCATTATCCCACTCTACTCAGTGCATGCCACACCACACCTGGAATACTCTCTTCAGTATGGTCCCCACAAAGATGTGGACAAGCTGGAGAGGGTCCAGAAAAGGGCCGCTAAGATGACCCAAGTAGTGGGAAGTTGCTGCAAGAGGAAAGGCTGAGACAACTGTGGTTGTTCACCCTTGAGAAAAGAAGGTCCCAGAGATTTTATCACCATACTTCAGTATTTCAACGGTGGCTACAAAGAAGATGGAGACTCCCTTTTTACAGAGAGTCACATGGAAAAGACAAAGGGTACAAGTTACTTCTGGGGAGATTCTTATTAGTCAGAGGAGGAAAACATTTCACAATAAGAACAATCAGCCATTGGAATAATGTCCCCAGGGGAGCAGTGGATTCTCCAATGTTGGACAAGTCTACGATTCAGCTGGACAGAGTGCTGGGTTATTTTGTCTAGAAAGTGCTTTTGCCAAGAAAGGTTGGACCAGATGATTCTTGAGATCCCTTTCAATATGGGATTTTAGGATTCTATTTTTCTTCCCATCCCTGTTTTTTACACTCATTGTTGAGCCTGTGCTGGGTTCCCTCCTGCTGACGACTTCACTCAGCACCTGGTACATGCCAAGGCTCTGAGTTATTGAATGTGGAGGGGAAGGCAGAGGAAATGACACTGTGGGAGGTTAGTGCAGAGGTGCTGTGAGCAGACAACCCCCCATATACCAACAACATCCTGCCAAGCACAGAAGTCTCCATTCACTGACAGCCCTGCAGATCCCCAGTGTGAATCCTGTGGTACACAAGGTCTACACAAGGGTCCTGGATGCACATCAAGTGAGTGCAGATACCACATTGTCCATGCTTGCTTTACAGCAGGGGATGGCTGACCTCTTTAATCGTCCACTCTTGTTCCTAACAAAGCACCAAGTGTAGGCTGGGGGCAGGCTGGAGGCACCGGTGCTGCTGGGACAACCTGTGCCAGTGCCTCACCACCCTCAGGGAACAATATTCAGTCACATTACTGAATTTTGGCCCCTCAAGTTGCTGACTCAGGTTCAGCTCCTGGTGAGCTCCTGCTGCCCCCAGGCAGGGCAGGGCTGCAGGAAGGACAGAGCACAGCCAGTGGTTATTGCAGCCCTTAGAAACAGCTGAGTCAGCCCTAACACATGATAAACTGTTGACTCATATTTTCAGTTTCTTTGGTTTTAATCAAAATGCAACTGTGGAGAAATCACATGATGCCATGCTCTCACAGGAAAGCTCCAAATGGATTTTTATCATTTGGAGTAAACTCCATGCTTCTCCCTTATTATCTGGTGATCTTAAAATATTAATTGCAGCATTTTTCAAGAGCAAACACAATTCCGAAGTTCCTGTTTTCTAGAAAAGCCCAGACACCTGGTGAGGGTACAAATGGCAGTAAGGATGAGATGAAGCCATTGCTCAGAGAGAGCACCACACAAGCAGTGTGACCTCAGCTGTGAAGTTCTGAAGGCACAGAAGAAGTTAAGAGGCGATTCCAAGGCAATGCCATGAGAACAATTTATCAGAAATGGGAAATGGCACACATAAAAGGAGTTAACCACAGAAACATGCCTTTGGTGCTACCTGCCAGGATTACAAATGCCAGCAAGTGAGTTAGGGAATCAGTGTACTGCTGGAAGCCTCCACCAGCTTCACAGGATTTGCTCCTTTATCTGTAGCACTTTGCCATATGGGCCTGATCCAACACCCATACGGATGTTTTCCTGCATCCCTAGCAGGCTTGTTTCTATTTTTGGTGGATCTAGAAGCTTACAATCCTTGTGTGTGCCAATGTTGGAAAACATACCAGTTTAAAAATTTTTATATATGACTTTAGCCAGGTTTGTTCATCTTTGCCCCAGGGGAAGGGAACTGAAGCTTCTTTCTAGGGCATTGTTTCTGTAGGTGAGGCCTGATGGGCTTAGCATTTCAACAGACTGGGAGTTGAGACCATCAGCGGAACATCAACAGAACATCAGCGGCCATCTACGAACATCTACTCCAGACTCTGCCTCTGGCAGAATTGGAGACAACTCCTCTGGAAAAGACTGATAAGAAAATCAAGGAATGAAGATCTAATTAACATCAGAAGCAAAGAAATCCGGATCCAATAGGAGACCAAATACTAAGAACTACACAACTTGAGACCAATGAACACTGACCCAATTAGTTTCTATGAGTTTTGACTGTATAAAAGATCTGAAAAACCTAGTAATGTTATGTGTCATGGAATGATTCTCTCGGCACTCCCGGGCTATGTGTGGATGAGATGATTTCTGTGGTACATCCTGGCCAGAACAACATCCTGGCCAGAGAATAAAGTAATGCCTTGACTCTCTAACACTGAAAATGTTTTTGGAGGGTTTTTTTGTTTTTTCCTGCAGTTTCGGTGACACCAACATGGCCCAAACCGCTGACTCTGAAGAACCCCAGGCATTTCTTGTGCTTCCTCTGATGCGCTTAGCATCAGCTCCTGTTAGAAATTCCCAGCAACTCTCAGAAGTTTCCAAATAGTTGCCACATCTGCAGGCAAGACACGCTGGGCAACAGCTTGTTCCTTGGGGCCGCTGGACGAGCAGGTAGCAGTTCCCATCTGTGGAGCACGCACACGTCTGCATGCCCAAAAGCTTCCCATCCCATTCTTCCCATGTCACATAGCACTTCTTTTCAACTCTGAGAATTCCGGTAGGAATAACGCTTCATCTCAGGAACACCTGAATATCTATTATCACCTTAATTGAGCTTTGATTTATTCAAGCAGTTAAATTAAAACAACAAAGCAAGGCTGAGAGTATGGAAAAACCTCAGCTACCTGGCTATCTACCTAAGAAACTGATAATTTGATTCACCTTAATCATCTGAATCAACAATACCAAGAAGGTCATTGGGGCAAGTGCTGTGCATGAACAGGAAGCACAAATGGTGCCAAGATTAGGATCAGGAAATGTGCCACTATTTGCTTTTCCTCTCTCTCCTGTACATCCATTACCTCTAAATCAGCAATACTGACATTTTTCCTAGCCTACAGATGCACATCAACAATTATGGAGAGGTTCAGGTGAAAAGGGCTGAAGATGTGAAACCACAAAGGTTGTGAGTGGTTCAGGAGAGCTGGAACCTTGGGAAGCACTTAGGCGCCAAGTGTGACTGTTGGCTGCAGAATTCCTCTGCAGGCAATGCTGGATGCAAAATAAGCACCAAACCAGGGAAGAGAGATGCTCTGGAAAAAAATGAGAAAGGCAAAAATCTACAGCTAAGTATCTCAGAAGGTGTCCCAGATGAATATTCCTTTTTGAATTTATTATGTTGCACAGGTTGTTAGAGACCCATAACAGAGGGCTTTATTTCCCCCTCACTGCCTAGAAGTCAGAATTGCTTGGATCATTTCTTCCTGTCACTGGAGTCTGGGACAGAAAAGATGCTCCACGTGGCAGCTGGAAAGGTTATTACAGGGTTAAACTAGTAAAACTAAATTAAAGCTAATTTATTTAAATAACTCTAGGAAATATTGGCTGTAACACAACTGCAAACTTAAAGTGCTAGCTAGGTTTGTTAAATAATCATAATTAAATAAATACATCTCCATTAGCAACTTATCATGCTTTACAACAGAATTCATTTAGCAAGATGGTTCACATTTTTATGAGTTTATTTTATAATACCTGGATATCAGAGTAGGTTTTTTTTGTATGCAGTCCAGAAGCCAAAATTATGATTGCCTTTAGGCTGCAACTAATCAGCTATGAAGCACTCTGCTCACTTCACAGTGTAAGCACAAGGACAAGCAAAACTTTCCTGCCAATCTGAGGGATTTTTAGCAAAAACCTGAGTTTTTGATGAAGCTGTTTACTTGCAGCCATTATTTTCATTTCAGGAGAGTCCCCTTGGTGATATTTTTAATTTTCAGTGGGTTAAACACTGCTGCAGCTTTCTGTGAGTAGTAAAATACTTTAGCTTTGCCATTTCCTGGCACATGGGTACACATTTGTACCTCGCTTTGGGCTGAGTTATTTCTTTATCCAGACCACACCAAAACAGTGCCCTCCCCCCAGCCTGTTCACGCCTTAGCTCTGCACGTCTCTGCTACTTCACCCTGATCTGCGGGAAGCAATCTTTTACATTCTGATGACTCAAGTTTCACACAGCACATCATAATTCCCTATTTATGGCACAGTGACCCTTCTTGTGGCTCCCCACCCCGGCACGTTTAAAGCAATCATGGACACTCCCCAACACAGTAACCCTGATCCTTGAGGTTGGGTTTGTTCCTTCACACTACTATTCCTAGGGCGTCTCATTCTTAATGCAGCCTCTGTGGCCAGGCTTCCACAGCACAGCTGGTGTGACAGTGACAGCACTGGGGTTCTGCTGGCCTGCTGTGCTACAGGCACACACAAATATCTCCAGCACCCTGCATGCACTGAGTTATTTCTCATTCCCTTATTGCTAGGTTTTCCAAGTTACACTGAAACTACAGAGGATTTGATTACATACTTCAAGTATACAGCACCAGTAGCAACCAGATCACAAGAGCAGGAATCAATGACCCAGCAGCAGTAACCCCAGGTTTATCATCTCACCTGCCTCCTGCCAGCTCTCTGTGCTTTCATCATCATCAAAGTGGCATAAACACAGATGGTTTGGGTTGGAAGGGATCCTAAAGCTCATCATGTTCCAACCCCCCTTCCATGAGCAGGGACACCTTCCACTAGACCAGGTTGCTCCAAGCCCCATACAGCCTGGCCTTGAGAACTTCCAAGCTTCTCTGAGCAACCTGTGCCAGTGCCTCACTACTCTCTCAAGGACAAACTTCTTCCCAATATTCAATATAACCCTGCCCGCTGCCAGTTTGAAGCCATTTTCCCCCTTCTCCAGGCCGTTGTCAGGAGACCCTCTCCAACTTTTACATTTGCTGATCAGCTTCAAACCAGCACTAAAGGCAACACAGAATACTGCTCCTATTTTTTTAATCTTTGATTTTTCTTTCCTTAGCAGGGTGTGTCCTCCAAGACTAACAAAGGAAAGCTTCTGCTAACACAGACTCAGGTCCTCAGGGCTGTCTCTGCACTGCAATGCAATCTGTCCTTAGAAATGCGAGTGCCAGGAGGAAACCAGACACTTTTGCAAATAGGTCCAAATCAAATATGTCAACATTACAAGCCCTAACAAACAAAAAACTCACTTGAAAGCTACAATCCTTCCTGCTCAAGGCCGTAATACAGCCATGTTCTTGGGCTCACCTTCATCAGGTTCAAAATAGCCCAAGAGTCTCCAGCCCAGTGCAGCCAACACCAGTGCCCAACCTGCACCAGCAGCACCAGCCTGGCTCCAGTGGTGGGGCCAATACAGCACATTGGGAAGGCAGAACTCATCCCAGATAAGCTCGGGGTCAGAAACACAGCTGCAAGATCTGCCAAGTCATCCAGCCTTGAGCTTGAGTGTATTTACAAGGTAGTCTAGCAAGCCTGGCTCTGTGTCTCCAGCTGTCATGAAGAGCTGCATGCTCCAGTTCAGCCCAAATGCCCTCTAACAGAAAGCAAGGCACGGGGAGGAGGAGGACAGGGTACCTCTGCCTTGACATGGAGACCCAGGACCAGGACTCCTATAGCCCACAGTGTACAGTGAGCAATAGTTACAGACACAACTCCCAATCCAAAAGCTTACCTATACTCCAACTGTATTACTTGCACAAAAAATAGTGTTAGCCACCAGGGATTTTTTTTCTCTTTCCCATGATGTTTCCAAGGCAAAAGAACAGACATTATCAAGAAGCTTTGATGACTATAAAAGAGAAATATCCTACTACTGAACACTCACATAGTCTTTTTTGTTCCTTTCTCCATGTAAGTTTTTAGTTCTAAACAAAGGGGAGCAGACAAGATAAATTACGGAGGAACATATACTTGAACAAATAGATATACTTCTTTTTTCCTAAAACTGTCTCACTCCAGTTTATACTGGCTGGGAAACAGCACCCTCCATTCTCCTCAAACAAACAAACCCTGAGCTACTGATGCGTTCTGCAATCAAAAACAGGCCTGGTTTTGCTGGAGCAGGCACTGAATGCTGTACCTAGGGCAGAACTCAAAACCTCATGTAAAATGTGCTAAGAATCAACTATTTATATAATTTGCTGAACAGGAGGAAAAGCACTTAGGTAATGTTTTTCTCACAAAAGAAAAGAGGAAAGTTGGAAAGCTTGTGGGTCATCTTGAGTGCTTCCTGCAGAGGAAGCCACAGGGAGAGCTGTGCTGCAGTGGCAAAGCTCCTCTCCACCTGGGTGAAACCAGGACTTTGCTCCATCTCCTTTAGGCTACACCCAACCAGGAAAGAGGGGAGTTCAAAGAGAGAAGGGATAGCTCACTGCTCAAACCTGTCTGCAAAAATAAAAGTAATTTTCCAGCTGTGAAACTCACTTGGGGTGTCAGTGCCTTAAAATAGCAGCTGTGACTCTGCACCGCAAACAGTGGCTGCTCCGTATGCCGAATGCGCAGGAGGGATGCACGCCGGGGACACAGGCCTTTAATTTATTAGACTATCACTATTCTTGCCTGTCTGGACCAAGCCCATGAAAAGCTGCAGGAATGTGTGTCCTCAGGAGCCCAAAGAGGGCTTGGTAGCCCTCTCTGTGAAGACATTTTTCCTAATATCCAACCTAAACCTCCTCAAGTCTGAGGCTATTTCCTCTTGTTCTGTCACTTGTTACCTGGGAGCAGAGACTGATCCCCACATGGCTCCAACCTCCTGTCAGGGAGTTGTGAAGAGTGAGAAGGTCCCCCCGAGCCTCCTTTTGTCCAGGCTGAGCCCCCCACAGCTGCCTCAGCTGCTCCTCATCAGACTTGTGCTCCAGATCCTTCCCCAGATCTGTTTCCCTTCTCTGGAAACACTTCAGCCCCTCAATATCCTTCTTGTCACAAGGGGCCCAAAACTGAACCCAGGGTTTGGGGTCTGGCCTCACCAAGGCCCAGCCCAGGGGGACAGTCACTGCCCTGATTTCTGCACAGCAGGAGCTGGTTTTATCTGCACTGTGTATTTGATATAAAGTAAATTATAAATTATAAAGATTTGATTAAATCTCTCTGTTGGAGACAGCTCCTCCAAAGCTCCTTTATGTGCCAAGGGACCTCTCATACTGATGCTTTTTATCACCAGACTGTCCCAAACTACAATTTTATCAACCACAACACTTGTCCAGAGGAAGATGATGATGCAACAGCTGCATGGGAAGTGTCAGCTATTTTATGCAATGCTGTTTATTGTTCCAGAAAAGCAACTTTTAGGATGGAGTGGTTGCAGCCATGTTTGCTGACCCCCTCAAGAAAGCTTTTGGCTGGGCCTTTTCTTTCCTCTAAGGGAGGGAAAAATATGAGGATGAGTAAATTGGTGTAAGGTAGTGAAGAGGAGAAATCCTGCAGGACTGTCCCTAACTCGGGCTCCTCCTCTGCACCCATTCTGGCTTCTCCGGGGGGCTCAACTCCAAGGGTTCAGCAGATAAGACAATCGGTTTCTCTATCTTATCTCTAGTCCATTGCATTATCTTAGCACAAACACACAGTTGTTTTCTCCACTGCTCAGTTAAATTCCCTCGGATAGAGCAGCAGCCCCTGCATTGCCTGGGATGCAAACGGAGCTGGGGGAAGTGGTCCATCCTCCACTGGCATTGCTGGAAGAGGTGGCAACACTCTCCCAACAAAGGAACATTGCCCCATGCAAATAACTCACTTGAAATTAAAATGTCTGCCTGCTTTCTTTTTTGGAGCTTGCAGTTACCCTTCTCTTTCAGGGGCATAGAACCAGTTCAGCTTTATCCGCTCCAGCCACCTCCATCATCACTAACCTTATGCCATGACAATATTACATCACCCCTCAACAAAAAAAGGATGGCAGCAGGATTCGGGCTCCTGAGGACACACATTCCTGCAGCTTTTCACGGGCTTGGTCCAGACAGGCAAGGATAGTGGTAGTCTAATAAATTAAAGGCACATTGACATCACGTTAAAATCAATTTCATGCTTCCAGAAAGACCAGTTCATTTCTTCCCATCAGCAGGTGTCACTGCCTCAATAATGACAAGCAGGTAACTAGCAGGCTTGCCCAGGCCCACACACCGATGCTGGCAGGACCATGCAGCCTGTCCCTCAGCATTATGGCTCAGCAGGATTGGGGCAGGATGAAGCCCAGGACCTGTGCATCTTTAATTTCCAAGGCTCACAGCCCACACTCCCCAGGAAGAAGCAATATTTTAATTGTCCCCAGGAAGGAAATTTTTTAAATTTGCAGGACATAGAGGTCACCAGGTAAATGCTTTAGGTGGCCAGAATACAACAAATGCTTTTCAACAGGTCTTGTGGGAAACCCAGAGAAAAGAAGGCAGAAGTTTAAAGTTTGTCACCTCCAAATCTTCCTATTCTGCGCCTTCCACCATCAGACGGTGCAAAGGCAAAATCTGTTTCATCTGTGGAGCCATGAGAAGACAAAGCTACTGAGCCATGTCCAGGGATCAGCAGCCACCTCTGATCCACTCAACAGTGCTAGGAGAATACGGTATTCAAGACGATCCCTTCCCTGTAACAGACTGGGAAAACTGGTTTTGCAGCCCTTCAGTCATGCTAATTTGCTGACGGAAAACAAGTTGTTTGTAAGGGAAAGCCGGTTAAGTGGGCTTTATTCAGCTTAATCACTGTATTAACTGTATAGGAGATGAGCACCATTTAAGTTGAATAACTAGCGTACAAATCTCCTTAAGTAGGGTTCGCTTAGAACAAGAGCATCTCAGCCATGAAACCACTTTCTCTCCAAAAGTGTCCCTCCCAACAGCTGGCAGAGGTAAAAAAAGAGGACAGGCTGCCCTGAGGCTCTTCACCACAACGACGAAGGTCAATAAAGTCACACAAGGCGTTCCCTTTTCTCCAGGGACACGGTTTCAGCTGCAAGAGGTTTACTTAGGCAGAATGTGTTGCGGACGTATTTTGCTAAAATAAATGCAAAGGCCCTATAAGGCAAAGGGGACTGACTCAAACTCCTCTGAAGTAACCGGAGTGCTTTTAGCAGCAGCTTAACTGCCCCGCAGGGGAGGACACCTCACATCTCCTTTGCCTGTTTCTTCAATCAAATCCATCTGCAGTTTCTCTACCAGACCCAGCCCACTTCTGCTCTCCTGCAAGCCCCTGTTCTGCATCTCTCTTCTACAAATAATCCCCCTCCAGGTTTCCTCTGGTCCCCCAGGCCCCATGTTACTACCTACACTCTGTGTACAGTGATTTTCCCGCAATGGTCCATAACACTCATTGAAAAACCTGGTGCATTCAAAAAAATTACTGTATTTGCTTTTTTTAGCTGTTGTAGCTGAGTTGGCTCTAGGATAGGGCTGTGTCTGGCAGATCTCCATAGCTGCTGTGAAGCGATAAGTGCAGCGGCCACAGCAGCTCAAAATGGGACAGGAAAGGGTGGGATGGGTGTCAGAGTGAGAACAAGCCATGACAAACATGAGGCAGGAGACTGAAACTCCTGATGAACCAGAGCCATTGACAAAGGTATCCACAGACCTCCAGGGCCACGAAGGAAAGGAAGCCCTGCAGAGCTGCCTGGCACACATCATTGGTCCCAGAATGACACAAAGCCAGTTGTGTTTTTCCTATCTTTATAGATCTTTCTTCTCAGCCATGCTGCAGTTCTTTGCTGTCACACCACAGACCTGAACTTGACCTAGAGCCCTGGGGATAAACTCAACACAGGGGTGAATCCAATGGTTTAACTTGCAACCTGTGAAAAGGCCCCAACCTGGGACATGTGATACCCATCCTACAGCTCAAAGCCACTGCTGGAGGATGATTTTGGCTTCCAGAGGGGAAAAAAAAATGGACAAAACCAAAATGAACCCATGTCTAGGTTTTGGGAACTGGGGTGGAGGGGGGTNNNNGGGGGTGGGGGTGGGGGAGAGGAAGGGGCTGACAGGTGGAGGTTTGGGAGCTTCTCCCAGCTTGCCTGGGGTTGCTCTGGGGCAGCTCCTCCAGCACTCAGGGCGGGCCACCTGCAGGTCCCGTGGGCGCCACTGCCCTCTGCAGTCCCCAGAGGAATGCACAACTCGCCTCCATACAGGACATTTCTTCCATTCCCTCCTTCCAGCCTCACCTCACGTGGGCTTCCCTATGAAATACCAGGCCAGAGAAGTCATCAAAAAAAAAAAAAGCACTTACCTGCAGCGGGAGCACCGGAATCAGCAGTGGGGGGCAGGAAGGTCCCTGTCCTGTGCATACCCACACCTCGGGACTCCCCAGCAGAACTGAGGTTCTTGTAGAATGTGCTGAGGAATGGCCAAAAGCCCTGAGCAGAAAGCACATTGTCCCACACTAATCTCTCCTCCCATGTCCTTTTGCGGGAAACCCCACACCTTACATCAGCCCTGAGAACACGGCTGAAGCTGCCCTGCACATCCGAGAGTGGAGCTGTGGCCACACGCTGCCTTCAGTCACACAGTTTGGGACACGCTTGACTCTGCATAGGTGTTTGGGGCTAAATGGGATACTTGAAGCTGATTTAGAGTCAGTGAAGACTCAGTGGAGCATAGCACACTCAGCTTGAGCTCAAAGTGGATGTTGAAGCAGTTGCAGTGGGGAGGCAGAGAGCAGTATGAGGAGAGGACACATTACAAGGATAATCACCAAAGATAAACGTTTGGCAACTCCCATAACGGTCCTTGAAGGTTTCTAGATCACTGAGAAATGGCTGGATCAGGATCTGGCAGAGGGCAGGGAGTGACAGCCCAGAGGGAGCCAGCACTTCTGCAGCCACCCATGGAGATGCATTGCTCTAGAGGCAGAGAGCTGTGAGCCGTTGGGACAATTCCAGAGTCCCTGCTCCTCTCCAGCCTGCATGGAGGGACCAGGAGAAATCCCCATGGAGTCTTCCGGCTGCAAGGGACTTGTTTTGGAGGTGTCCTGGGAACTCCTGCCTGGCCCCCTTGCAGGCTGCCAGCCAGGACAGAGGTTGGTCATGCTGGTGTACTAGGAGCTGTGGTTTTGAATAAACATTTCTGCTCTGAAGGCTTTTCTGAAGTAACCCAGTCAGATTATTACACAAAAAATCTACACCTCAATGCAAAAAGCAGAAACAGAGCCAATTTTATGTGTGTATTAGCACACAGTATTTGCTTTGAAGCAGCAAGTTAAGAATAAAAGCAGTCCAGTCTGTGGCATGTTTGCAAAACAGAAAGCAGAAGATAAGAAAGGGCATCTGTGGTGAGGGTTCTGGCACCTGGGTGTTTTCAACAAGGAACTAACCCCACCCACAACTCCTATGCACTGTCCCCCCACTGCACCCAGGGCAATTTTGAAAGCCCTGATAATACTGCTGTTATAAATACAGCAAGGGAAAGAGACTGCGAGTCTGGGCTTATTCCTGGGGGAGAAGTGGAGGGAGGATGTTCCTTGACAGAGCTGAAAATTTAGCTACTCACCAGTGTGCCCTGATCCCAGTGCAGTGTGCTCAGCTCCCCGTAGCATAAACTGGTGTCAGTGTCCAAGACCCAATAAGCTGAACAAGCACCCATGGGCCATACTTAGCCAGCATTTCCAGTGTCAGAGCTCATGCACTTTTCCCAGTGATGAAATTGTATCTTTAGGTACAGAGTCATAATGGGCTCAGATAGTTTCCCTTGGGGGCAAGGTTTTGATGGAGAAACAACAGAACCGTGGTCACAAACTCAAGACTCTGAACATTGAAATCACCCAATGATCATTAGAAGACACACAGGCAACACCAATGTGTCTGTGCTGTTCCTTGCCCCATTCCCTGCAGCAGCCAAAGGGTGCTCACTTGCTTACACTGTTTCTCTGAACTGCCCAAGCCTGGTGTTTTCTTTGTGCTGGTAAAACCCTGCTCTGAAGACAAACTGCATCATCTCACCAGCTCTTCCAAGGTGCACACTGCCAGAATACTTTTTGTGTGATGCCAGGGCTAGGCATGGCGGTCTCATTTCCTGATCTGAGACAGTGCAGTAACAATAATATTTTCCAATTCTAGTGACTGACCTACACCACCTAATTTCCAAAAGATATCAACAAGCACTTTACACACCCAAAGATCAGCTCTATGGCTGCTCTGAGCACTCAGCAGTTCTGAAAGAGCTTCTCCTCAGGTGTTGCTCCTGCCTGCACCATCACCACCAAGCACCCTGCAACCAGGCTGGGTTCTGGAGACAGCCAAGTTCTCCAATTGCTGCTTCTAGAGCACCCTCCATCCCAGCTCCTGAGCATAACGCACAACCCTGGGACAGGGATACCTGAGCACCTTTCACCCAGCCACTGCCCAAAGTGTTTTGTCTGACCCTATAGGCTGGCTCCTCTCAGTGCCTGCAGGTTACCCGGGCCAGGTGCATGCCTGAGGCCACCGGACACTCAGTTTAAAAACAAGCAAATGTGAACATATGAATTCATAGCGGCATGAGTATGGGCTGAACACAGCCTGCCTTTCCAAACACATCCTTAGCTGTAGTGGATCTGCTCCCCAGTTGCAGCACCCATTTTTGCCTACTCCAGCAGCCCTTTGCAGGGGAAGCTGAAGGATGTTACTTGCTCTTCACTAACTTAACAGCCAGGCTGGTGGAAAGGCAAGTCCTAAGCACGGCCTCAGCTGTTACATATTGAAGGCTCTGCTCTCAAAAGGAAAACAAAGATCACAGTAGTTGCTAGAGGAACAAACTGAATTTCATCTGCCAAGGCCAGGGTAAAGCCTGGGGCACTGAGCTCCACAGCAGCTACCTGTGGGGAGACCCTGTCCTCACTGGTCTCCATCCTCAGCAACTTATAGTGTAGTTTTAGTCCAACCTCAACATTATCCCTTTATCCCAGTCCCCAGCTCACACAATGCCATGGTGTCCACTAAACCCACATTAATTCCTCACCCTCTTCAGGGTCCTGACCGTTTCTTCACACTCTGGCTCCACCAGCAGCAGTGTGTACCAGAACTACAATCAATACTTGAAAAAACAGAAGGAAATTAAATGTATAGTTTATTATAATCTGTGCAAATCAGCTTACACTTGGGCAACAAATCTTTACAAAATCTGTTCTCCCTTCCCAGATATAAATTCCTTGCTGGAGTTAAGAAGGATGCTGGGCAGGCAGTGCTGCTCCAAGGAAAGGGCACCAGAACTATGGCCATCTGAGAGCCAAGGGTCAGTCCTTGCCTCCCTCTTGGATGGAAGAAAATAAATGAATACAGAAAGGAAAGCCAAGCTGAGGCAGTCACCCAGGTCAGAACATTTTCAGCTCAAACAACTAAAGCTAGCAGAATTATAAGCAACTAGAAACTCGAAGATAGGAACTTGCTGTAGGATAAACTGAACCATCAGAGCATTAGGCAGCAGCGACCAGCTCTCCAGCAGTTTGGGGAACACATGCACCAAAGAAACCCCCCAAGGAGAATCATAGAACCACAGAATGGTGTGGGTTGATCAGGACCTTAAAGCTTGTTCAGTCCCAACCCCCTGCCATGGGCAGGAACACCTACTAGACCAAGTTGCTCCAAGCCCCATTCAACCTGGCCTTGAACAGGCATCCACAGCTCCTCTAGGACGTCTATGCCAGTATTTCACTACCTTCGAGTGATAAGTATATGCGAAAGTCAGACTTTCAGAGACTTCAGCGCTGGGGAGCTCACAACACCCAGTCCCCGGGACGCAGGAGCCGACGGGACCCAGCAGCGGCGGGACCGGTGCGGGTGGGGGGCGGAGGGGGGTCATTCCCGAACGGGCGGGTACTGCTCCCGAGCTCGTACCTGCCCGCGGAGAGGAGGAGCAGGAAGATGAGGAGGACGATGAGGAGAAGGGGAGCGCCGAGGGGCCGGGAAGGGACCCGGCTGCAGCCGCTCCCTCCGTCCCCGCTGCCAGACCCGCCGGGGTCGGCACCCTTCCCCGGGCTCCCCGGCCCGCTCCTCTCCCGGCCCGGTCCCGGCTTCGCTCACCTCCTGCGGGGTCGCCCGCCGCCCCCAGCCCCACTCCGGCCGCGGCCCCGCGCCGTGTGACACTGCGCGCCGCTTTCGCTTTCCCTTTCCTGGCGAAGGAGGGGCGGCCCCGGCTGCCGGCCGCCCTCGGGGGAGGGTCTGGGGGGGCCGGGGCGGGGGGCGCCCAGGGGGACCGGCCCGGAGCCGGGTGCACGCCTGGGCTGCGGGCAAAGGGACTCCCCCAGCCCGCCTCCTACACAGCGAGTTTATCTCTTCCCCAGACGGCCCGATCGCGATATTTCCCTGACGTGGAGTAGGACAGGTGAAGAAGCACTTCGGTTCGTCACCGAAGGGACCAGAGGGGTTTAACAGACAAGTAGATGTGGCACCTGGGGACAGGGTTTAGTGGTGGGCTTGGCAGTGCTGGGGAAATGGTTGGACTCAATGATCTTGGAGGGCTTTTCCCACCTGAACGATTCTATGAGTCCCTGTAGATATGGCAGACCCAGCTCCCAAAGGGTCATTTACCTCTTGGACTTGAAGTGGAGGCGCTTGGGATGGTGGGAACGTCATTCTTCATGGGAAAGCAGCAGTCCCATAACAGGAGAGCTCCCTCTGACCAATACCCTGTCTGCTATGGAGAGCAGGAGTTACATGAAGTCTGGTGGCTTGGATAAAGCTATTGGAGCACTGAAGAGTCTTATGGCTAAGAACAATTAATGAATAAATCAAAAGGAAATTAAGTTGGTTCCAGGGGCAAAGAACCCGCCAGATGGTTACAATTAAGATGCTTCAAGAAGTCTCACTTCTAGCAGAAAGCCAACGCTGACACAGCCAAGGGGAGAAAAGCTGGGGCTCTCAGAAGTGCTTAGCAGGAACGAAGAACATCCTCCTCAGCTGGTCTGCAATACCTCTCCTGCACAGCTGCTCACTCCAAGAGGCAACAGCCGCTAACAGGAATGCTCACTCAATGACTGTAGGCTTTAAAGGCATTTTCTTTAGGAATTTAATCATTTACCTGGTGTTCTTGGGCAGCTGCTGCTTATCACTCATTATTTACCCTGCCTTGAAGTAAAGCTGATCTAGGAGCCAGCAGCAGGAACACTTGTAGTTTGTCAGAAGGCAGGCAAAGAGTCAAGTGATGGAGGTAAGACTTGCTGACCTGAGAGGTCAAAGATGTACACGCAAGTGAGGCAGGAAAACTGCTTCCTTGCAGCTATGGACATCCATCTCCACAAACTACTGGCCCTACACAGTGCAGTCTCTGGTTTGGGGGATTTTTTTTTTTTTTTCTCAGAGAGACTTGTTTATGCACAAGGATTTCTGGAATGCTGCTCCCAGGCTCTGCTCAGAAGAATGACCCCAAATGTAAGAAAAACCACAGTGAACAGGCTGCTAGAGGCACCAAGGGTTTTACAAGAAGCCACAGACTGGTTTGGGTTGGAAGAGACGTTAAAGGTGATCTCATTCCAACCCCTGCCATGGGCAGGGACACCTTCCACTAGATCAGGTTGCTTTAAGTCCTTCCAACCTGGCCTTTAACATTTCTAGAGATGGTCCAGCCACAGCTTCTCTGGGCAACCTATTCCAGTAGGTACTTTCCCCTCCACAGTCAAGAATTTCTTTTCAATGTCTAATCTAATCCTGCCCTCTGTCAGTTTGAAGCCATTCCCCCTTGTCCTGTCACTCCAGGCCTTTGTCCAAAGCCCCTCTCCAGCTCTCCTGGAGCCCCTTTAGGCACTGGAAGGGGCTCTAAGGTTTCCCTGGAGCCTTCTCTTCTCCCAGCTGAACAGCCCCACCTCTCTCAGCCTGGCTCCAGAGCTCCCAGAGCGTCTCTGTGGCCTCCTCTGGACTCGCTCCAGCAGCTCCACATCCTTTTGATGCTGGGGGCCCCAGAGCTGGACACAGCACTGCAGGCGCAGTCTCACAAGAGCAGAGTAGAGGGGCAGAATCTCCTCTCTCGACCTGCTGGTTATCTCCTAAAAGGGCTTGTTTCATTTTGCTCAGATCCCAGGCAGCACATCTGGGTTGCACAAGTGCTGCTGGCACCTCCGGCTGGGTTCTGGGCTGATGGGCTCCTGGCTGCTGCAGGACTGTTGCTGTTTCGATGTACACAGTGACCTCTTACACAAGGATCCAGGGTACAGACAGTCCAAGAGATCTCAGACTGGCTGTTAAACAATGAAACTTCACACCAACAGCCTTTCAATAGATACTAGGATATATTTCTAAACATGAAGATGAAAAAATAAAAAGAAGATGTAATTTTAAAGATAATTCCAGATATTTTATTCTAAATTTTACAAATCACAAGCATTTCTCTATAAAAAACTAGGGTAAGAATCGATGTAGGTACAGCTAGGAATATTTACATTCTTAGAAGAAATTTATATATCTTTCTACATACAAGGCTGTGGCCATTACCAGTTTAAGGTACTCCCAAAGACATTTCTAAGTAAGGCTTTATGGTCCTGAGCCAATTCTATGTTTTTAGAAAATCATTTACAACTGCCAGGGCTAAGGTTCTATTTCACAAATACTGAAACAGGTATTGCAGTCCAGCTCCCCAGGCAATGCACCCCCTTCCTCTGTACCTACCCACCCCGAATGCTCCTTGGAAAGGGGGGGAAGAGTTCATACCTCTTCACAAAATAGAGTCAGAAGTCAGCCAAAGTTGCCTCATTGTGGAAGATGAAATACTAAATGATGCTCATGGGAACAATTACATTCACTATCAGGAGAGTCAGAGATTCTAACAATTATTGACTGGAGCACAAACATCACAAGTAGTTGTGGTACCTTTTGAGTTAATGGCATTTCCACTTGCAAGCAAAGAAGCCGAAGTCACGGGACTATCTGACATGCCTGAGGTGATGACAGGAGTCAGCCTGAGAGCTGGAAAGGAAGGGATCCTTGTCCCCAACTCGAGGCCAGATGCTATTTCCCTTGGTGAAGATACTGCATTGTGATTGTTCTCTGGCAACAGGGAATCCTGCCTAACCAGGTAACTATAACATGGATTGCTGCTGTGATACAGGTTATAGGCACCCAAACCATGCAGGATTTCCCAGGTTAAGGTCAGTCTAGATGTCAAAGTCTGTTTCATCTTCCTCCTCCACAGCAGAAACTCACAGGTTTATCACAGCTCCTCTTCCAAAGGTCAATTCTGACCTTTCTCCCTATTCTGCAGGTGTATCTCTAGTCACACTCTATGTTGCAAATCTTATCTGTTGCCAGCACGGATGCCACTCTAAAATTTGCCCATGACTGTATCAGGTCCTTTTATCTATATCTTGTTTATTAAAATATTTCCTCAGTTTCTTTTGGAGATGCCTGTTAGCTGGATTCTATCTACCCACTAGAACAAGACCCTTGGTTTAGAGCTGAACTTGAAAAGAGTAGGATAAAACAGTAAGTACAAAATAACCCAGTCTACTATATCAGTTATGTTCCATATTTCTGACTCAGACTTTATGTTTTTAAAAACATAAGCAAGGGAAAAAACCTTTTTTGACACCAAGTGATTGCCATTGAGTTTTGTAGTATTAATCACAACTAGGAAATTCCCTGATTTTTCTGGATTTAAAAAAAAAAGCCAAAACAAACCAACAATAACAACAGAAAACCTCACAAAGAACTTCAGTAAACATCAAAATATTTAAATATTCAAGAACAAAAGTCTCTCTTTCAAGGCACATACTTTTGATAAAACAGCAGGTAAGAAATTATAGCTAAATCAGATGTTAAATGGACACTGCACTTTAGGACTGGAATTTCCAGACTAAATCATGTATCAGGCAAGCATGTATCTTACATTTCAGGGTATTTTCTGAAGCTGTTTACAGGAAGAGAGTTACGGGACATGGTTGTTTACATTGGCAAATTCATTACAAGGAAGTTGCAGCTGAATGTGTTTTGCCTCAGATTCCTGTGGTTATCAGATCGTTCTTCTACAACACACACAAAAAATGCTGCTTCTCAATGTTCCAGTTCCTAGACAAAAGGTTTACAAAGAAAAGTATCTGTACTATGTTTTACAACATACTCTTATGTTTGCAATGAGTATTTTTGTAAGGCTGTAAGCCTTACAAATCAGGTCATATTTTGGGCAAGGGGGACTGGCTGTTACATGCACTCCCCTGACACGTATTTGCTCATGTCAAGGCTGTTCTGTGATGTGCAGTGAGGCTTGTAAAATCCAGATTCTCAGTTTTAGCAGTAGCCTCAAATCACACACTGCATTTTAAACCTGCCTGCTCAGGGCTTGTCAACCTACTAAACAGGAGTGACACAACCTGACCCAAGCTTTGGATTTCTTTCCTTGGAAAAGTTGACAACGCTATGTTTGTTGGTATCATTCTCTGACCCAGTGACATTGGTCAGCTTCCTGCTGCATTCAGACATTAAAATCCTAAATAAAGAGGTCAGAAAATGCAGGAAAAGTGAAGCAAACCCTAGAGCTCAAGACACTGGTAGGAAGAATTTAACCAAACCAAACCACTATAGTCTATACAGCATTTTCTACTTTCTTCCTGTGACAAGCAGTCCAAGGCACACATCAGTCCCATTGCTGGAGTCTGTTACCAAGGCCAGAATTTGGGATATTGATTAATGAAAGACTGGAATCAGCCAACACCACCTATATGTTTAAATATCATAGGAAAATGCAAAACTTCCCCAACCAGCTGCTGCAGTAGAGTAAGGACCCTGAGAGCTTAGGCTACAAAGGTTTAGGCCGTTTATTATTATTGTCTTAATTTAACAAGACAGAACAAAACAGAAGTGCCATGAGAGAGAAACCTTTCACCACTCACATCTGTCACGCTATAACCAGCATAGCACAAATGAGACTGTGTATACAGATATATTGTATATTTAACGATACACAGGTAATGCCAATCTCCATAGCACAAGGAACAATTTCTTGGCAGACTGTCAACAAGACCTGTGGGCTTGCTGGGTTTTTTAAAAACAATTTAAAAGCAATTCACTGATTACACAAGTTAAGTGGAACAACAGACCTCACAGCAATCATACAGCTGATACTTGAGGATCAAGAACCAGTGGTCAGAAATATATTCGGAGTTTTGTTCTCGGTACATTCCACAACGAGGTCAATGCAGTGGCATGATTAACACAAAAATTTACAACTGAATATATTAATCGTGTGAGTGTGTATATGCACAAGTAGGAAAAACACAGGACAAGAGAATTGTTTCCATCATCCAAATTGCACAGAAAACATTAAAACAATTTACACATAAAACTTTCACCACACATTGAAAGAGGAGAAGCCCAAACTAACACCACTCCCTCAATTTGCATTATTTAGCATAAATCCAGCCTGAAAACAGGCCACATCCAAGGTCAGATGTAAACTCACCATGAAGGTACAGTTGAAATCCAGCATTGGAATCAAGTGAATTTTGTGAACAAAATTTCAGTGCTAAATACTTTGAGCAGGACAATCCTTTCAGTCTATGCTGAATAAAAACATACCAGATTTTGAGAATTAATTACCTTTCTTTGGATCTTTCTCAATTTGGTAACAAATTCAGCACATGCAAAGTTATTTGAGTAAGATCACAGAGAGGCGCGTTCTCATAACCTTCACTATAATAAATAAGTTTCCTGTCCAGAAACAGAAGTCAAGGAACCAAAAGCAACGAGCAGCTTTTCCAGGCAATTTTTACCTCTTGATGTAAGCATTACCTCTAGAGAAGGGTCACTGAACAATCCAGGCAGCCTGCCAGCCCTTGAACTCAATTTCAAGTATCTTTCAGCTGAACTATACATGTAAAGATACAAAGGATTGATCAGATTCTGTTCCACGGTACTACTGCAGGAACACAACCGTGTCTGAAAAATCTCATTGAAGGCTACAAAGTATTTATGTTCATATAAAAAGAGAATGTAGGGAACACAGTGTTTAAATTAATAAATAAGGTTAAAATTACAGCCACTAGCCCTTTCTAGAATGAATTTCAGAAGAAAAGTCCATTTAACTTTCAGTCCACCAGGAAGTACATAGGAGTTCCATCAAAAAGCTGTGCTTTTAAAAATCTCTGGATTTTCTTCTTCCTCCTTGGAATTCCTCATGCTACTAGATGGAGGCCTGTATTCTAATCTGGGGGTTGAAGAAAGAAGAAAGAAAATAACTTTAAAAACAGATCAGAGAACTTAGAAAAAAAAATCTGAGTCCTGTCTGACATTACAGCCTCCTAATTTTAATATCCTTTTGACTTCAGTTGAACAGGTCCCTTTCTTATACCATGTCTATGCTCATGTGTCATCTTCAATCAGAGCCATGGCAAAAGGCCAAGTGTTCTCGGTGCCTTTTAGATTAGCTGAACTAAACTGGAAAAGTTCAGCTCTTCCCCAGCACTTAGGAGACTTTCAGGACCTAAAATAATAGATTATAACCCACAATGTGTCCCTATACCTTGATAAAGCAACACACTTTTAAAATGCATTCCTCAGATGTACTTTTATTAAGTCATCAGAGTCAAATGATGAATTTGGAGCTGAGAGATGTACACATGAACATTTACACTTGGGAAGAGGGACCAAGACTTCAGCCAAGCCTTTGTTCAACAGAATACTACCTTTGCTGCCAAAACCAGCCTCTCCCTCTGATCATACCTAGGTGAGTCCACTCCCCGGAGCAGAGCAGTGTTAAAATCAGATGGCACTTACCCTTTCACCAGCAGCATTTGATCAATGGTGTCAGGAAGAGGCATACCATAGCTTTCAGGCAGAAATAGTGTCAGAATTCCTGACAGCACAGTCAGGCTCCCCATCAGAATGTAAGGCAGGAATCGATCATAGGCACCTAGGAAAACACAAAAAAGCAGGGGAAAAAAAAAAAAAAAAAGGTAGCATCAGCTCTAAGTCTCTGATAATTGCCCAGAGAAGCTGTGGATGCCCCATCCCCGAAGTGTTCAAGACCAGGTTGGATGGGGCTTAGAGCAACCTGGTCTAGTGGAAGGTGTCCCTGCCTATGGCAGGGGGGTGGAATGAGAAGACCTTTAAGGTCCCTTCCAACCCAAACCATTCTGGGGTTCTGTGGTAATGTTTGTACCAAGGTACAGGGCTTTACCTGTGAAAGATTTGTGTTTTCACTAAAAACAAAACCAACCAACCCCTATCACAGCCTGACATTCAAAGTGTATGTTGTAATAAATGTTGTTGTAGGAACTCAAGGGAGTGGAAATAAATAGCTGCAAGAAGTGTCCTTATTGAGGCAAGAGAATTGAGTCTCCAGAGCATCTCTCCAGTAGACCAGTTAACTTACCGAGGTAAACAAAGTAAGGTGAGAGGATGCTGCCCAGTCTGGAGGCCATGGAACTTGCTCCGACTCCCATGTTTCTTACTACTGTTGGGTAGAGCTCAGCCGTGTAAACATAAACCATTGAGAAGGCAGATGTGATTCCAAACTTCCCCAACATCACCAGTAGAATAGACAGCGCACGGATATCTGAATTCCAAACACAGTAAGGACTTAAGATCCTGCAATTCATGGTATTCCTTAATTCCTTTGTGTTTGTGTAACTCCGGCCTAATTAACTGCAGTATCTGGTGTCTTTTTTCCCTGTACATATCCACAAACATAAGCAACGTTCTTGTTTAATTTTTTATTTTTTAAATAACTAGAAGTCAACATTTCCATTTTCTCTTGAGAATGGGGCTTCCTGCCAAGTAAAAAATAAGAAGAACAGAGCCAGAACTGCTGAAATCCTCTCAGGTTTCAGGGGCCAGACCTCTGCTATTGCAAAAAAACCCATATATCCCTTTTTAATAAAGTGAACAAAGTTAAACATTTGAAACAAAAAATTTTATTTTAGGTTTCCTAAAAACCTGGCTTTTCATTAACATTCTTAGCCACATTCTTAGTTTCATTAACCTTCTTAGCTATAATAATTTAATTATAGGAAGTTGGGTTTACTTTAACTGGGACAGTTAAGATTTGAAAATCAAGAGATCATATCAGCGTCCAATTGACTCAAAGAACAGGGGGAAAAAAACCCAAACCTAAGAATGCAGCACACATATTACCCGTATAAAATAAACAAGGCAGTTCTTGCAAGTTCTCCTTTGTATTTTCTTTGATTTATACATGAGTCCTAGGCAACAACACCTCCCCTTACATTCAACGTTATTATCAGTAATGACTCCACAGCCCTATTAATCTAACTGGACTAAAGATACATATGGTTTGAGATCCAATAAATGTCACTTGGCCCTCCTTTCCAGTTGCTACACATTATTTTAACTAACAACACAAATTCAGTACAAGCATCTCTGCTTATCAAAAATGCTTCCACAATGACTTCATTGAATGTAACACTTTAAACAAGCTCTAAAGTCATCAATAGATGTTTGGGAAGTGAGTTCTGCAGCCTCTTGGTAACTTCCACTTACCAAATTCTGATTGGTCTAGTCCTGGTTTTACACCTGGACCTTACCAGGACACCCTACCAGAGATGTACTTTTAAAGGCAAAACTGGACTCTCTGGGACAAATCCCAAGAGATCACAAAGCCAATGCCCCACCTTTCAAACTGTATCTGAATGACATGTTGTGGGAGTTCCTTGTGCAGAGCACTGAGAACCAAGGAAGAGGGGCAAAGATAGGACACGAATATCTGCATTTAGTTCCCTCAGGACACTTTTCCTCCACATCCGCCCTGTGCATGGTACTGCACGTCACCTATCATATATATGTGAGATCAACTAACGATTCCATACGTGAAGGCACCAGCTGAATGAAGAGAAGAACACAGCCTCCCAAGAATAACGCAGCAGCCATTGTGTACCGTCGGGGCAGATTGCGAAGCAGCAGCCAGGAAATTATGTAGGCTGGGACTTCAGTCACTGCTGAGAGGAAGCAGTTCACATACACATCTCCATGCAAGTTAGGTGTGTCAAGAGAAAGTCCAAAATAGCCAACTGAGATTATCATCCTGAAAGAAACAATAGCAGGGTCAAACAAATCTCTCTTCTTCCTCAGGTTGCCATGAAACTCTTCCACATTTCCATCAAGCATAGAAATGGCTGTGTAAGGCAAATTCAGCATGTGGCAGACTTGTTCACCTCTGAAGCAGCTCAAGTGCTGACTTCAGAAACAGTAAGTTCACAATTAAACCATGCAGATGCTTTTGATCTTTCAGACTGCTCTTGATTTCAAAGAAAAAAATATATTACCCTGGGATGAAAGCGATGATCATTCACACTGCAGTAATGCAGCAGTTGCCATTCCTATAGTTTATAGCCTTAATCTGAAAATCTGAGCTACTGAATTTTACTGCTGCTGAGGCCTACAGCAGCTTTCCATTATGTTTACCAGGGAGCTATGGGTGGAGAGCATTGTTTCTGGGTCATCATGCTCCATGCTTTCTGTATAAAGTCAGCGAAGAGGAGTATGGCATCCTGGCAGGCCCAAACAGCCCATGATTTTCTCTGCCATGCCCCAAGCTGGCTGGGCAGCATCCAAATCACATTGGCATGGCTGGGTGCCTGGGCTGGTCAGTGCAGCAGGACAGAGCTTGGTGACTGGAACACTGCCATCTTAATTTCCTGACAGATGAGAGCTGGCTTCCATGTGATCCAGGGAAATACACAACTGGCCTTGGAGATAAACCCTGTCGTGTCTTGGGAGATGCTGGGTAGAGAAGGTTAAGCTTCACCAACAAGTATAATGTGGTAAACAAGGAAATAATGGGCAGTGGATCAGGACACGTCCAGGTGCAAACATGAGGCACACAACACTTGGCACTTCATCTCCTCCAGCATCTACCTTATAAAAGAACCTGGAGCAAAATCACTGCACAGCACCAAGTGCACCACTGACAAAAGATTAGCTCTTCCTCCTCCTCACTTGCATATTGGAAGAGCCTTCATGGTCCAGTTGCTTAAAATAAAGTTGCTTAGTGTACCTGGGAAGGTATGAAGTGACACAGCTGAGAGTAACCCCCTCCCTGCTGCTGTGGTGCCCTGCCCTAAGCTGTCCTTCTCAGAAGTAGTTCTGCAGTGTTTTTCGTACCCTGTGCTCCTTGGAGTTATTTTTATATACAAACTGTAATGCTGGGACTCCCTTTTGGTAGCAGTTTGCCTTAGCTTATCACACTGGCAAACCTTGATATAGTTATATATTTTGTAGGAAAACTTCAGTGGCAGTTACACATCCCAGGGTGCCAAGAAGCCAAACTTCCTCATCCCTGGTGCAAACCCTGCAAAGGGAATAGTTTAATGGCCTGTTACTTAGTCAAAATTAACAATACACTCAGCACTATATAAAGGTGATACACTGCTGTCTGCAATCATCCTCTTTTATAGCCCTTTTTTGTGAGAACTTTTAATTCAAGATACAGACTATACCATCAGTATACCATGGGTTGGAAAACCATGTGCTGTGAGGAAGCACAGGATATTATATCTTTATATTTTGGGAAATTAATTTAAAGGAGATTAGGTCACTGACATGCAAGTTAGAATAGTGAAAAAATTGCCCAGCCCAACTGAATACTTTTCTGCAAGACGAGGTAAGACTGTGCAAGTCAACTGTACCTGTTTGACTCTTCCTGCCTATCATAAAACTTGATTTTTGATGTAGTAAAAAGCCCTTCAGTATGGGTTACTGAATCCAGTAGAATGGATTACATACTGTCATGTCAGTGTTTCTCTCAGCTGCTTCATCCTACCAGAAATGCTGTCCAAACAGGTTTTGCCTTTGATTTCTACAGCCACACACACAAAATTGGCTGTGCCCAGGAGCTACTGCCCCACATCAAGGAGATGAGGAGTAGGGCAGTCTTACTTCCAATTAAACATGAGTCAGTGACTGGACTTGAGAGGTAAGACATTATATAGACAACTTACTGACATTTCTGCAAGGAATAAACATTACTCTTCTTTTTGAGCTGTTTTTTGCACAAGTTCCCTTCTCAGTGCTTGTGGCCTTGTGCTTGGTGATGGGCCAGAGAATCTGGCTTAAATATTAGCCAAATCATCCTCTGACCCAAGATGCCACATCTTTTTGTATGTGCTGGCAGGTCAGTGGACTGAACTCCAAGGCTCTGCCTCACTAAGGCACAGGAACATTGATCAAAAAAGGCAGCATATGAACTTAGTTGGCTCCAAAGCACTTGAGGGACCTTCTTGGTTTGGTCACTAGGTACATGTACTAGTTAAACCTCACTTGTACAGCCTCTGGCAGGTTGTAAGTTACCCTGTCTGTTTACAGCTTTACTGAGATTTCTAGTAAAGGAAATTAACAACCATTTAATCAAATTGAGCATAAAGCATGGCTTCAGCTAGTTTAATCCAAGCTGAAGATGACAAGTAGACAAAGCAGACAGCAGGAAAATATAGAGAAAACTCATATGAGAACTTAAAAGGCAGCATTATCCCTTTAAGAGCCAATACAAAAGAAATGGAAAGATTCTCCCCTAAGTCAGGCATTATGTTCAGATCCCTGGGCAAAAGTTCTCTGGGCAGAAGTAGTCTCACTGAGGGTAGGGCATGCCTCATTCCTCTAAAATGACTGTTACAGTCAGAAGAGCATTCCCCAAGGCCCAGGATCAGGCAGCACTCCCACACATCCGTTGCCAGCTGATCGGATTCTTGCTCACTTCAGGATAAGCCTGACTGCTTCGGAAAGGAACACCAATCCAGATGTGTTTCTACACTGTCACCAAAATGAAGAACCTATGTAATCATAATTTTGTTGTTTCAGCCAGCTAGTCAGATTTTTTAGCTGGTTTTGTCCGTATCTCTTCAGAATACCTTAGTATTTAAAGTTACATACTCCTGAATCACACTTGCTTACCAAAGAAGCACTGACATAATTGTGATAGTTAGGATATTTCGGGTTTTCATTAGATCCAAAATGGTGTATGTCTGCTGCTTCTGGGAATTCACATCTTGTAGCTGTAGAAGAGCAAACAACAAACAAAACATGGGAACTTTAACTTCCTGAAAAAATAATAATTATGAAACTAAGTCCTACCACCAACTTATACCTCAGTATTTTGATCTGCTGAAACAGGTGCCCGACTTCTAACAAAACACATGTAAGAGCCAACTACTTGTGAAAGTAGAAGCTCCTCTCTAATTTAAAGTCACTTAAAATTTAGACTGAAACTCTTAACTCCCGTGACCAGTGACAGGACTCAAAGAAACTGCATGAAGCTGAGTCAGGGAACGTTTAGGCTGGGTATCAGGAAAAGGTTTTTCACCCAGAGGGTGGCTGGGCACTGGAACAGGCTCCCCAAGGAAGTGGTCACAGCACCAAGTCTGACAGAGCCCAGGAAGCATTTGGACAATGCTCTCGGGCACACGGTGTGACTCTTGGGGTGTCTTGTGCAGGGCCAGGAGTTGGACTTGATGATCAGTGTGGGTCCCTTCCAGCTCAGCACATTCTATGATTCTATAGTAATGATTTTCTTTGCCTGAGGCTTCACAAAACAACCGCATTTTGTTACTTGAATTATAAAGCAACAGCATTAATTCATGATTTATATGTCACTACTGGAACGGTTCTTAGGTCCAATTTTGAGCACTGCACCTTAAGAATCAGGTGAATCAACTGCACTCAGACTAGAAGAGAGTAACAAGGATGATGAGACTTTGGAAAAAAAGTACAGGGTTTCTTTAGCCTAAGGGCCAGAAGACCAAGGACATCTTAAAAGACCCAGAACAGTCTTCAAATACCAGGAAAAAAAGTGATAAACTGTCCTTTATGTCCATTGCAGACACAGCAACAATTAACAAGATTAAACTGCAGCTGGGCAGAGTTAGTAAATGATTCCTCAAGATGGACCTAAGAGTAATGTATTTAAACCGAGACAAACTGGCTAAGGAGCTGAAGAGTGCCCATCATTATCTAGTCTGTTTTTGAGATCGTCTTCTAAGAATATAAGCAAAAAGACAACAAACTTCTCCTTTTCCCATTAAACTTTCCAGCCCCTCAATATAAAATCACTTCCATGTAAACAGCGCAAGGGTAATCATCCATGAAGCATGAGAACAAGTTTTGTGCTTGGTAAGATTGTTAAAAAGAAAGATTTTTTTTTTTTTTTTTAATTAGGACTTTAATTTAGACTCCTAAAGAAGGGGGCTAAGGGAGAGATTTTTCAAAATATGGAAAAGTTGATTTAAGAGGACAAATTCCATTGATTAAAACTATCAGCTCTGATAAAGCAACCTGGAGTTTGTGTAACTTCTGCAGTATTTTTTCTAAGCGATAGCTGGTTCTGAAGATCTGGATAATGAAATAGCAGTCTGGTACATGCCAAATTTCAGTGTATTTGCTTTCATAAATCCCATTTTCTACAAAAGGCAAACAGTCCTTTACCTTTGATAGCTTTCACTCTGCCTGAAGGCAAACTTACATCACACAAACTGTAGTCACTTCACAGCTCATAGCCCTTTCTCATAAATCACATGATCTTTCCTAAGTATCCTCCAGTTCTGCCACTATTTGTTGCCAAGAAACAAGAAAGAAAAAAAAAAAGAAGAAACAAGCAAACCATAAAACAAAACCAGGAAGAGAAAAATTCAGAGTCAGTTGATGAGAAAAAGGGCCCTTGCCTTTTAAGAGCTGGATAAGCAGACAACATAATCTTTACCAGGACAGGCTCGAACAAGAAGCTATGAGAGAAGGGCAGGGAAGCCAAAACGATGGTTTGAAATTGAACCTCTCATCCAAACATTTCTATCCCCCTCTTAAGGTATAATTCATCAGACCAGGCCCTATTTGTGCTCCACAGCTGGTTTGTGACTCATCACCTGCTGGACCTCAACTGGCTTGAAATCTCTGGAGTCATAATTCTGCAGTTGCTGCTCTCCAGCTGCACGGGTTTGAGGGACTCTCCAAACATAAGCTCGGGTGGCTCCTCCATCCCAAACTCACATTCCGAATGCAGGAAGGTAAAGGGCCAGCCAGATTTCTGAGCACCTCTCTGCAGCATAAACATGCTTCCTAAACCCTCAAGAGGCTGTAAGCCTTCTGCTTTCTAGCTCTTCAGATAGCAGACACAAGAACAGCATAAACACACCACTGATGCAAAGGAGTTTTGCACAGATCTTTTGCCACAGCATAACTTTTACCTTAGAAAGTAAAGACAGGGACAGGAGTTCTGCATGTTGATCAAGCTCATTTTCCTTTGATGGTCAGAAAGTTAGCATGTTTTTGAGAGCTGAGGTGCTAATGTCTGTAAATACATACCACATTCTCCAGCCCACCCTGCTGCAACATCAGCATTTCCCCTTGTCCAGCATTCTCTGGGACAAAATCCCTGCTCTTGCCCCTGCCTTCTGCTGCTTCACTAACCAACCCCATTCAGAGACAGCAAACATGTCAGTGTTTCTAACAACGAAAGAGAAGATTCCAGGAACAGTGACCGCAGGCAGATGTTGGAGCCAGAGCTTATTTTCTGTTCTCCTGCAGCAGTGCTGGCAATAGATGAGTTTTCATGGCTACAGCATGAGAAAGAAGAAGAAAAAAAAGGAAAAGGTGTATTCTAATGAAGATCCAAAGAAAAAGGTATCAGAAGGACTGTTTTCTTGGCATTCTCACTCCATTCCAGTAAGACCAGGATGTCTGCCCTACTGTCTACTAATAAGTCTGCACAAACAGCTTTGTCTGCAACTCAGCTGACTTCAGCACAAGGGAAGCTGTTTCAAATCTCAGTTGCAAACACCTATAGCTTAATGGCTTCCCATTCTCCTTAGCCCAGGACAGAGGCATTATAAAGCAAATGAGTATATTATACTCATTATATATATATCATAAGTATTCTCACTTAAATGACAAGACACTGTCAACTGTCAACCAGCAACTGCCCAGATAGATTCTGGAGATCTGTCCAGGAAGGTGCCCATTCTCCTGGAATATGCAAACGGTTTGTCTGACTTTCGGAGGTCATGTTTGAATGTGTATGGAACTGCTCCGTAAGGGCACCCATCAGATCAGACAAAGGGAAGATTTCCAGAGAAAACAGGAGCATGAAGGAAGAAAGAGATGGGAAAGATACCTGTCACTACTTCACCTGAAAGGGGCTCAAGTTTTGCTTTCCTTAACGTGGATTAGAAATTGGAATTGAGTATGAACTAGAATAACAGTATTTTCAATGTCAATGGCCAGGATTAGTCCTGTGTTAGACTTATACAGAGTTATATTATAGACTGAATAAGCATAGAATCTGTTTGGTGCAAGTATTTAGGTCACTAAGCAATAGGCACCCCAAATTCATTATCCTCCCCTGAAAAATAGAGTTTAAAAGGAAAAAGGGTGGCTGTAAACTGGATGAAAAAGATGTTTGCGTTAGAATTCATGTTGGCATTCCCATGGAAATGTGACCACAAAGGCTTTGCAAATCTCAATGAAGGGAAAGGGTATTGTGCTTTTCCACAGAAAATGAAGATCTTTCACCCACTCGAGAAGCACATAATACAGTGCAGGCATAACTCCATTCATCTGTCTGGAACTAACTGCTTTACATAAAGTCCAGCAAACAACTGGACTCCCAAACAAATCTTACCTCACTAGGGTCAAGTATTACATCTGGGGCTGTAATGCCATTAGTTTTTGCAGCTTTTCGGATGATGTCTTCTGCCTCCTGAAACCTCCCCTGGGAGATCAACCACCGTGGAGATTCCGGAATGAACCTGCAGAGAAGGTTCAGGATAACAAGCTTGCATTTCCATAGAAAGCACTGCTGAAGGCACCAATGTGTACATTGTTCCAGGCAGGAAGATCTCCAAACATGCCACATCTTGCAGGAATTAGTGCAGTGACAACAGAAATCAGATTTACAAGAGCAGACTAGTGTACGGAACAAGACCAGACTAATGTGCCCTTATGGATTTCAGAAGCACTGAAGGAATTAGCAGCAACTCAGGAAAAAGAGCAATCCAAACATTCAAAGTAAGGGAAACCAGATTCATTAAAGAAATTCAGAAATGTGAACACACAAGCATATCCTTAGAGGCTAACACATATAAAATTAGTAACTGTAAATTGTGTCATAGAAAAGCAAGTCAGAGAGCAGAATTCCCCAGCCATTCGACTGTGTAAGAACCCGGATGGAAGCACAAACAACTGCTACTCTAAGTGAAGGAACACCACCACCACGTGGACTATTTCAGCTTTACATGCCACCCAAAAGTAGTATTTTAACAACTACAGAAGAAAACATGGAAGTCCCACAGCTGTGCAAGTACTGTTTTGTAGTTTGTCATATCTGTGTCACCTTAACAATGCCCAGAACAAGTGGTTTTTCCTTCTGCCCTTAGTTCACACCTATACTTAAAAGCCTGTGGATTTCAGCTGGTGCAGAAGTGTGAGTTTTATTGACCTGTTTTTGCTTTCTTTGCATGTTCAAGACTTAATTTTACAAAAACCTATAGAAAATGAAGAGTAGGTTTTTTGGGCATCAGCCAGATCACATACAATGCCATGGACTGACAGCTAAATGACTGGGAGAGTAAAGGACACAACATCCGTTCTTCACCCACCCATTCCTGAATTTCATTAGCTTGAAGTGATCTCAAAAATCTGCAGACAGGACCTTCTAAAGACTAAAGTCTTGTAAGTTAGCTATACTCACCACCAGAGTGGGATGCAGAGCAGCCCAGGCAGGGTGAGAGCCAGCAGCAGCATCCGCCAGTCTCGGATGAAGAAAGCAAACAGAGGCAGCAACATGTAACCAAATGCGTAAAATATGCACACACCCAGTGTGCAGAACAGCACACGGACTGATTTGCCAAGGATTTCTGTGCCTGTTCAAAACAGCAAAGGGATTATTAACATTTTAACTTAATAGCAACCAAGTAACTTAACAAAAATACCCCTAGCAATTGGCTTTGAAATGCACTGCAGAGTTGCAGGACACAGCACTCTGCTGTCCAGTTGGAGAGGCACCACAGAGCTGCTTCATGCTGTGATCCTGCATCAGTGGAGGTAATTACACATATAAAAGAATGAGAACTGGGCCACATAACATTTCTGTAGCTCAGGATGTAGGTCATATTTCTGTAATTTTATCTTTTTAGAATCTCACATTTTACCTCAGGAGCTGAAATCACCTGACATTCTCATCAGTTAACCTTAGCTTGATCTCCAGAATCCTCTCCAGCTTATGAAGAGTAACCACCTTCTTTAAAGAATAATTCAAAGGTGCCTAAACTAAGTTCCCAACCTGTATCACCCTCTAAAAGACTATTTAACCAAAAAAACCTCACAGTCTTTTGAGGCAGACATATGGAACTCATGTTGGCCACAAAGACCAGGCTACTGGCAGGGGAATTAAATGCACAAACAGGGATCAGTGCTCCCCTCTGAAATGTTTTGGGACAAATCCAAAGACAGAGAAAAAAAATACAATCTTTCTTGTTTCCATGGAAATCAAAGAAGATTCCAGCAGTTGCAGAAGGCTGTGTGCAGTGAGGTTAGCTAAGCACTGCCTTCACCCCTGAACTGGCCTTCCTTGGCTCAAAAGGAATTTATTGCCACGATTTGGTACTTCAGACAGTGAAGTCACTGAAAATAACACTAATAATTTATTTTTTTAAAAATCTGAGATTCATGAGGTAATTCACATTCCCATGATTAAATAAGGTCTTAGGTAGCTTGAAAGTATACAAAGCAAAAGTCATGACGACATTTAAATTTTTACTATAGGCTGTTTAAAGAAGAGTTTATAAAAAATACTCTACCTATCTTGGTTCTTTTGCAACTGTTAAATTAAACAGGTTTTTAGGCCCCAAAATGGACATCAGAAATCCCTGAAAAATCGTAGAATCATGGAATGGTTTGGGTTGGAAGGGACCTTAAAGACCATCTAGTTCCAAACCCCAAAAAATCATGTCTCACATGTCTTATCTCTCCAACTATAAGATGGACTTATATAGTCAGGTGACTATATAAGATGACTCAAATTGTCAGGTTCTGGGGTTTCGCTTCTTTTAGGATGGTCAACCACAGAAATAATTAGAATTGCACCTCTATCAGCCGGAGGTTTCCAAGGAGAAGACAAGTTATCCAGGCATGGTGAGGCCACACTCTTAACAGTGTTGCTTGGCAAAACAAATCAACCCTAAGACAGTACTGAAAATGAGCAGGAAAAGCACAAGATGAAAGGACACATGCAGTGCCCAGCAGGACTTTCATACCAAGAACAAATGCTGCCACGTAGTTAGATATCTGTCCCATGCCAACCAGCACAAACAACACTGAAAACATCTCCCAGCTGGTAGAGAAGACCTGTATGAAACTGAAGCCAGTCTGCATTGCCAGAGTTGCAAACAGCACATTCTTCCTGCCAAACCTTCCATGGACAGATTAAAAAAAGAAAGAGAAGGGGAAAAAAAATATATGATTAAACAACATCATGAATGAAATCTTCAGAAACAGAAAAATAAAATTACTTAAATGCATACTTAAGGAGATAGAAAACATCTGCAAAAAGCAGAGGTTCAGGAAATGTGACACAGGCACAACTATTCTAAACACATTAAAAAAATCACTGGCCAAGAGAAAGCAATATTCCAAGGGCTGCTAGTTAAGTTGTCCTTAAGTATATGCTGGAACACTATTCCTTTCTTACTGATAGGATGAACCAGGAAACAAATCATCAGGAACAAGTTACTTAAAGTGCATGAGTATCCAATGCTTCTCCTCCTCCAAGGAGCACACAGACCATGACACAGATCAACACGTTGAAAAAAGAAAAAAAAGGAAGGCTTCTGGAAGAGAGGTAAAACTCAGATTTGGAAGATGCTATTGGCAGTCAGTGATCCCATGCCACAATCTTCATTCCATTTGGTTTAAAAATGAACAAAATTAAGGGATTCTAGAAGATCTCCTGATGAAGTATTAAAAAAACAAACCCCAAAAACCAAAGAGAAAAGAAATTCAACTAAACTCAACCCATCAAGCTGCTCTAAGAGTGGTTGCTGATGTTCTGGCCCAGGCAGCCCCACACTGCTGGGACAGGACGTGCTGAGTGCAGGTTTCACAACTCCAAAGTCCAAGTTGACCTGCAGGTCTACAGCTAGTGCCATGGGCATCAGGTGGGTCACGACGCATGAAGAACAGGCTGTTACTTGAACCCCCCAAATATTTTGTCAATCTTCATGTCTCAGGCCCACTGCAGGCAGCAGAACACTGTAGGCAGCCTCACTGGAGCATTCGCCTCATGGAGAGAAGGAGCTCTTGACCATGAGCTTGCTGTCCTTCAGTGGCTACAAGTAACTGGATGAGCTGCATCGATGGCCTCCTCACCTGCACCTGGTGAGGACCTGTGCTAATATAGGAAGGAGCTGCAGGAGACTGCCAGGAGTGTGAAGGTAGGAAGCTCATGGATTCTGGCAGGGGAACAACTCCTGCTTCACCTGCTGGGTAGCCACCATGGGAGACACTCAGGATCTTTGTAGCAGACAAGGAGCTCTTTGGAAGGAAGTACCTGAACCTTCTGAAGCAGTAGCACCAGGAAAAGGTGGTGAGAGATTCCCCCACAGGGAAGAGGGGAATCGCCCCTCACATGGGAGAGCAGCAGGAAGGCATGGAGCTCTGCCTGGGGATTGGTGACAAGCCAGCTGAGATCATGGGTTGGGATTAGCAGGTTGGCGGATGTCTGCTGCAGCCACCTGATGAGAAAGAAGCAAATAGGGCCTGCTGCAGAGCACCACGGGAAACCTCCTTATGTCCAAAGGCACTGGCCATCATAAGGGCTTCAACCACTTCAGGCCACGCTGGAAGGACAAAACCCAGGAGGTTTCTGGAGCTCACCAGTGATGACTTCCTAACACAGCTGAGGAGCTGACAAAAGGGAGACACTGCTGGACCCCCATGCAAACAAGGGAGAACTGTCTGGGGGTGTGAAGGCCGGCAGCAGCCTGCTGGCTGTGCAATGGTGAAGAGCAGGATCATGAGGGGAGGAACAAAGCAGAAGGCAGGATCATAGAGAGAGCAAACAATGGCCTGCCCAGGGACTTTTTTGGAAAAAAAAACATGGCATATAGCTTTGGAGAGAAGTACAGGAGGCCTAGTTAATTTTTAAAGATCACTGTCTCTGAGCTCAAGATTGGTCCAACCTGATAGGAAGGAAACTATGGAAAGGCCCTAAATGATGCCACAAGATTTGTGGCATAGAGATTATGTTTAAATGAAACAGAAACTCTGCAAGTATCAGCAAATTAGAGGACCGCATACTGTTCTCAGGGAAGCAGGAAGACAGAACACAATGCATTGCACAGCAAATCCCAGGGAGAGAATCAGAAAAACTGAGCTTTACAAAATACAAAAAACTGGTGGCATCACAAAAATTAATGGTGTCTTCCTTCTTTTTTAACGTTTGTACCTATAAACAAGAAAGTCTTATTTCTCTGGAGTACAGCTGAATAGCATTTATGCTTTGGAGCATCCACAAACACAGATCATTGGACTTCAATGCTGTATTTGATGATAAGAAAGAGAAGCTATAGCTGTTTATAAAAAGAGAAATCCCAATTTGACCTAAAAAAAAAAGGAAAACAAGCCTCAGGGATCCCTCTGAACATAGTCCAAAATAGAAAAGAATGTCATTGATCTGATTTTTCCAGACAAAACTTATCTCCTTACACCTGTTTTCTGGCATGAAACCAGTTTGCTCTAGTGATTTCGTTGCAAGAACAAACAGATATAGATAACGCCTACCAACAATCTTTGTAACATTCTGTTCTGGTTCACGACATTTCTCTACACACTCTGTATACACTCAGGTTAGACAATCACAGAACAAAGACACGTTAGTGATTGCAGAAAGACACTCATAGGAAAGTTGGCATACAAGAACTGCCTACAAATGAGCATCAAAGAGACAGCAGCTCTGGTGTATATACTTTACTTGTCTGAGAGCTGTCCTGAGATGAAAGATCCCAGCAGGACACCCACAAAGAACAGGGAGGTGCTCAGAGGTCCCTTCCAGTCGTTGGCACATACGAGATTCCACTGCAGAGAGAGAGAATTGGAAAGTCTTTTAATAAACAAGATTTCCCTTCCCTCCTAAACTCTGCTGAGCTGGGTTTGGAAGGAGTGAGAACAGAATTACAGAATGGTTTGGGCTGGAAGGGGCCTTAAGGATCATCTCATTCCAACACTCTGCCATGGGCAGGGACTCCTTCCACTAGACCAGGTTGCTCCAAGCCCCATCCAACCTGGCCTTGAACACTTCCAGGGATGGGGCAGCTCCAGCTTCTCTGGGCACCATGTGCCAGGGCCTCATGACCCTCACAGGGAAGAATTTCTTCCTAATATCTAATATAACCCTGCCCTCTGTCAGTATGAAGCCATTCCCCCTTGTCTTGTCACTGCATGACCTTGTAAATAGTTCCCTAACTTGATGTCCCTGCATATAGTAATGTTTCCTATTAAAAATTCACAAATTTAAGAAAAATTGAACTATTGAAACAAGAATATAGAAAGAAAGAGCCTCTTTATTACATTTTAGTATGGTTTTGAGAGACAGGAGACTGCTCATTCTTCACTGGAAATCTAATGAACCTCAGTTAGAATCTTTGGAATACAAATTGAAATATACACCAAGCAAACAAAGATTTCAAAAATTAAAACAAAAATGAGGAATAAAAGAAAATATTTATTAAATGAAGTCTTCAATAGTTTTCAAGCTCCTACCAAGTTCAGTCAGATGTTTTTGAAACAGCACTCACATTATTTCTCCATCTACATAAACGACTATTATTAAAAGAGTCTTAGTTCTGTTTTGGTTATCTGGGGGGGAAAAGTGTGTAAATATTAGAAAAAAGGACAAAACCCAGCAGGGATCCCTGATCCCCTCCTTCACAGCTATGTTGTGACTGGAGGAGTTCCCAGAGCTCTCCCAGTACCTGCTGCCAGAGGGCAGGTGCTGCAGCCCTGCAGGAGAGGAACTGGGAGGCAGCAGATGTTTCTGATGTGAGACCAAACCCTCCTGAGCTTAGTTATTCAAACAGCTTCCTCAGGGCCCCTTCTGATGTTCTAGCAATGGAAAATTTTACGTTTTAATCTGTATTAAAAAGGCTGAAATGAAAATATGCACCCTGACCTGAATAATTAATCCTCCTTGTCTCCCAATTACAAATAATTCAGTATATTTTTTTTCAAATTGTACTGGAACACCCTTCAGTGTTTTGATCTGCTCCATAAGAAATGCAGTTGCTGTGTGTCCCAGCTCCCCCATCCATCTCATCCGTAGTCCTGCATGTGGGAATGCTGGTGTTTTGCTGTCTGCCAGCTCCACCTCCTCAGCACTAAGCCTTTGACTCCAGGAATCTCACAGCCCTCAGCCTGTTAACAGTCATGCTACAACTACATCCTAGTCTATGTTTTAAGGCTGGAGGATCACTTAAAACTATGCACAGAATGAACAACACCAGCAATGGCCTTCCACTGCCAGATCCCTGCGTCAAAATGCAACTGAACCATCACTTATTTCATGGAATAGCATCCAGTTTTGAATTAGCACTGGGAACTGTTCCAGAGATGAATTATGGTCATTCACACAGGCTGCATTCTCATCGGCTGTCTAACTTTAGCTGCCAGCCCTTACACTATCTTATAAGAGTCATCATAATTATTATTTTTAAGGTCAAAATGCACCTTTTTCCAATTTGTAACTGTATTCGGGTCATTTCATAACCTCTCCATTGATAAATCTGTTTGTGGTTTTATGTCTGTAAAATCTCTCCTTCTATCAGATTTCATAACCCTCAACATTTCTTCCCCAGACCTTTCCAGTCTCACAGCACCTGAAGCTCAGGTACCAGCACTCCAGGCAGTGCTCCAGTACATCCCACTAACACCACTGAATAAGCATCACTACAGAAGTTCCTTCCAGAACTGTGGCTTTCTAATGTGTTAACAAATGTATCCCACTCATGGTAAGGAACTGAACTTACTATAGTTATCAATATCATTTAGACTATGAACTATAATTAACATTCACAGTTAAATCTGTATTATTCAACAAAAGCTCTACTTCATTATAGATTGAAGAAAGTTTGAGCCTTTCTGTGATGACCACAGAGGCTAAGCCAGCTAGGAAGCTTCAGTAAAACACACATGGCAACTTGGAAATACCAGCAAATGATTGTTATCAAATTTAGAATTTATACAGGCCAAAGGCTTCAGTGGCTATAATATGCCTTTATATTGATAACACCTACCAGAGAAACAAACACCACAAATACAAATCCTGCTGTTATAAAGACTTGCCTACTCACAAAAAGTTATCTTTGTATCATCTACTGAAGTCAGACATCCTCAATAACAGAACTAAAATCTTTCTTGGTGATTAGTCTGTCATTATTAAATAGGTCATTACTTTCCAGCTGATCACCCTGTGCCTGTGAGTCCACCATCTCCTTTCATCTGTCCTACACCCCGCACTTTGGCACAAGGCTTGCACAACACTTGGATTTCCAGACACTGGCATGTTCGTGTTCTGTAACAAACATTTTCTTCAGATCACTGAGGTGGAGACCTTTCTTGGAAAAGTTCATGGTATTAAAACATTTAGCACAGCTCTGCCACAACCTTCTTGCATTATAGTGGGCATTCAAACGTGGCAATGATTACCAGCTTGTTTTTCTGGCCTCTCTGTTAAAGCACAGTGAGGAGCTGTCATGCTGAAGACCACTTGAACCAGGCACCAAAGTGAACTTCAACACCAAATTTCCAAGTAGAACTACCTTGGTTGTACAATACCAGTTATTTTCAGACTCCACAGAAGCACAACAATTAGAACAAAGAGATTTTAAGGTCCATTACCCTTTGCCCCAGTAAATAAATGTCAAAGTCTTCAACTTATTAACGACACACCTATAAGGTCTATTATATTGCTTGTCAGTGATGATGGCATCAGCCTTCCAGAATCATTTTGCAACCATACCCTTCCCTCAACTGCACATTGTCCAAGAGGAAGCCACCAAAGCATCACTGCTAGAAGACCAGCATGGAAAAGAGCAAGTATCCCAGGAGTAGTTACTAATTAAACCCAGCTGCTGGCAGTGCTGTTTGGACACAGCATACCATGACCCAGTGCTCTAAAATCATGTGCTATTTTCACTTCTTAGTATCCTCTGAACGAGCCTGATAGCTGTAACAGCCTTTGCCCCAGTGAACAAGATAAAGTTAACCTCGGCAGGGTATCTGGGCTTCAAACGGGAGAAAAACATTTCCACTCTGTTTTCAAAGAGCAGCTGCTGATGTTGTGAAGCATTGAGCTGCTCAACACTGGTACCCAGTGGAACAGAGCATTCTTGCTCTATTTTGTTATAACTTTAGGACATCCTCTGTTGCAGTTTAAACTTGTCTTCTTACTCATCTTATAGATATTTTGTGATTTTTGTACTTCCCAGGCAATTCATCAGGTTTGGGTGATGTCTGTCAGCAGCCTCACACCCAGCATAAATGATCACTTGCGCACTTGTGCACCTCCGTAAGCAGATTCCTGTCTGATGACAGTCTCTGGTGAGGACAGCTGGGAAGAGTGGATGGAGAAAAGAGGACAGGCTATGGACATGGCCAGGAATGTGGACAGCTTGGGTTAGAAGGCAGGGGGACCAAAAAGGAGAGGGACTGAAGCAGTTGCTTCTCAGGCACAGGTTTGGGGCCTGAGTATGAAACAGTCCCAGGCACTTACAGTCATCACTTACACACCTCTCTAGGAGAGCACTTTCCAAATTCTGCTTCATCTCTTACATCCCAGCTGCCTGGAATCCTTTGCTATAAAGGCAAGCCCAGTGACAAAACTGAGAAGAATAAAAACTCCGTAAATTACTCCCTCAGATCTCCTCCCTCCCACAAACTCAAGACCCTTCCCTAATGCCATTACAAGAACCGTAAACAAAGCTGGACTGTGACAAATACAAAACTTCAAGAGCCTCACTTGGTTATACTCCTGTCCTACAAGGAAAAGCCTTATAGGAAAAAAGTTTTACAGCTACAAGATACGGTGTCTTCCCACTCCTTTATTTTATTTTTTTAAACTCTTTTCCTGTCTTGCTGAGAATAACATGCATAATTGAAAAATTAAGTGGGTAGTTCCATGTAGTAATATTTTCTTTTTTAAAATCAACATGTTAGCAAGACTTTTTGAAGCTAGGCCAATACCCTGTATTCTCTCCTTCCACTTGCTCCTCTCACCAAATAGAGGCAGATTCTTCAAAAAATCTCAGTCAAGTAGATCAAGTACTGGCAACCTTTGATTCTGAATCTGGTTTTGTTTATATCCATACAAGTATTCTCTGCTTACTTGAGAGTGATGAGTGTTATTAAACACCCTTTCCTCTAAAAACACATTTGTATATTCCAAATACTTAGAAGTTCTAGATGTTACATTGAAGCTTATTATCTAAAGCAAACAGAAGTCTGTATCTACAAAACCCACATTCTGCTTGATTTTTCCCCCTCTAGTTGTTTTACTTTTTTACAGAGATAAAACTTGCATAGAACATGAAGGATATTGCCAAATATTTTACAATTCCAGTGCAGAAATTGAACTGTTCCCCATATATCACATTTTTGAGATGGCTGGAGAAAAAGGAAACAGGGCACTGCCATCAGCAACTGAGAAGCCTGAGGTGAGTTTGAATTTAAAAGTAAAGGCGACATAAACAGAATTTTACCTTGTCACTAACTGTCCACAGTGCCTCTGAAAAAGCACTGTTTCCATTTAACAATATCAACTGCAGGCCTATCATTCTTTAATAATACTAATCTTATTTTATGTTGCAATGTCAGAAATACCTGTACTTTGTACAATTCTGAACAGTACCGCATGATGTGCTTTTTAAATCACACATTGAAAACACAGCATTTTACAAATACCTTTGTATATCTGTCAGACATTCATATTTACTTATTAATTGAAAACTAGACTTTCTTTTCCTTCTTCTGACAAGACTAATAATACTAAGCTTTTGTACCTGCAAATCACCTAAAGGTCTTCCCACAGCTCGTTCAGCTCCCAGAGCTGAGAAGTTATCAGTATGAACTTTAGCCACAAAGATAAGCAGATATTAACCTACAATAATAAAAAAGAAGCACCTGTTTTAAAAGATTATAAATAATGGAGGTGGCTAATGTTAACGAAGAGTTGGGTGAGAGCTGAACCTGGATGACACAGGGTTGATTTACAATTCAGCTGCTGGCTCCACTCCTGCAACAGCCTGGTCTAGTGGAAGGTGTCCCTGCCCATGCCAGGGGGGTTGGAATTAGATGATCTTTAAGGTCACTCCCAACCCAAACCATTCTATGATTCTATGACTCTATAAATTACAATGTCTAGCATAAGCCTGTGTTTTTATTTTGGCAAAGTGAAACAATACATCCCTCTGCCTTCCAACAGAGTGAACATTGAAACATCTGGTTAACCAGCTGTGCCACAGAGCCCATTTGTGTCCTCCACATGTCACTGCTGCAGTCTCCCCTTGCTTCCTGAAGCCCTGGCATAACCCACTCGTCTCCAGGGAGTGAAATCTGACAGCACAGCAGGGCACTTGAATCCCTAGGCTGTAGAGAACGGAAACCTCTGGGCCCTTGTCTCTGCACAGAACTTCCTCTCCCTGAACACCCATACAGGATGGAACACCAGCCCTGCGCTACGCCTCTGAACACCTGGCAATTCCCACCATGTGCATCCTTTCTCTGCAAAAGCCAACAGTCCCTAAAGTTTGCCAATAGCAAAACAGAAACAAACCATGCAAATCTGGCATACACCACCTGCACTGATTTCAAATTGATGACCAATACAACGCCTTTTTTAGAAGCTGAGGATGAGTAAGTGTATCCAAAATTCAGTGTCTGTTTATGGTTCACTGTTTAAGAATTACTCTTGTGTGAACTAAAACGTTCAGACTGATGTATCATCTAAAACCCCATTATATCATATTTCTAGTGCACTCATGCCCTTAACTCCACTGCTCCATTCTGCTCCCAGTTATTCTGCATAGCCCCATAACAGCCATGACTGGCAGAAGTTAACCTTTTCCCTTAATTACTCCTGGTTTAATCCTTTTACTACCATGTATGAACTTTTACTACTCCTACATTCATTTTTTACAGGACTTGTGGAGGAATTAGAATTACACAGTTGGCTTCTTGAGCCAAACTAAAGCCTTTCTTAACCCCCGAGATACAGCATTTCAAAAAGTAAAAAACAGAATGGGATTTTGTTACACTGGAGCTGGTTAAATACTGCAGACTGGCTAATAACAACCTTCTGTTGTCAGTCTGTGAGAAAAGAAAGTCTCTCTTCAAGTGGGAGAGAACTGAGTCTTAAGTCTCCCCTGAAAAGCAGAACCATAAACAAGATTTCTCTAAAGTCATGAGAGATTCAGTAAAAAACTTCCTTTAAAAAAAAAAAATCCCCCTTCCCCCTCCCAGTGTCAGCTATAGAAATCTGGGACAAAGGTCCTCATGATTATTCAACAAGTTAGAGATATGCAACTAAACACAAGATTAGTTAATCATAAAAGCAAGAAATCACCAAGCCAAGAAATTAAACAAGTTTAACACTGAAAACCTGTAAGTGTGTGAAAGGCCACAGCTCTTGCAAAACTCCCTCAGAAGCATTAATATTAAAGGAGAAAAAAATACTGCCTCAGTGCACGATGCCTGGGCAGACAAACATTGCCTCCCACGGACACGGGACATCTGCCAAGTCACACAGACAACAGGCCAGGGCTGGGGAGTCTCAGCACTATGTGAGCAGCTCCCTTTTCTTATAGATTGTAAAACTCCTGGATGATACCCCAATAGCTCAAGACATTTTAATTTACATCAAGACGAAGCTGAGTGAAGCTCCAAAGACAAAGCACCACATCTAAGCCAGGATAACCATCATAGCACAACACTCAAAACAACACCCGTGTGTCCACCTGTGAACAGGCCTGCCTGAGAAGATGCCAACTGCCTTGCACTGCCCTGAGAGCACTCAGCCTTTCACAACAGCGCATTTTAGTAAGGACTGCAACCTAGAAATTCTGAGCAGCTTTCCTCTCGAGGAAGACAGCAGTTCTTTAGAAACAGATGAGGCAATGCCTTGCGCCACTTGTCAGAATCACTCAAACCCTTGATTGAGTTTCCAACAACTCCAACATCCCCATTTTCCAATCCTCCCTGTGCTGCTATGGCTCCTCTTCTGTGTTCCCCAAGTAACCCTTAGTCCTCTGTGCCCAGATCAGCTTATGGTCATTTAGTACTCACACCCATCACTATCCAAACACTGATCACAACCTAATTTGCAAAGCAAGAAATAATGGCAGATTTTTTATGGAGCTCCAGCTCCATAAAGCTCATGTCCAGGCAATGAGAATGTACAAACTTTGTAAGTCTTCTGAAAAAGGCCTATACTTGTATTGAAAATCAAGTATTCTTCAAAAGTACTCCTCAAAATCCACTTCCTTGCTCCTTAAGTCAACCTGCACCTATGGGTCTGGACAGCTTTCATCTGAAAACAGACTGACAATCAGCACAGCTTCACCTTTAGCTGGTTGCCCACACCCCCGACTTGACACTCAAGGGGTGTATCTGCACAGATAAAAACGTGACCTGTCCCAGCAGGTGAGCACAGAGACCAAAGCAGAGGCACTGTGGGCACATGGCAAAGTTCAGGGTCCTTTGAATAAAGCATCAAACCAGGGCTCCCCAACCTGTGCATTTTGCACAACTCAGGATGACTCTCAACTCTGAGAGTGGTGACACATTGGCACAGACTGCCCAGAGAAACTAAGAATGCCCATCCCTGGAAGGATGCAGGCAATCCATGCAATGATCAAGGCAAGGCTGGACAGGGCTTGCAACAACCTCGTCTAGTGGAAGGTGTTCCTGCCCATGCCAGGGGCTTGCAACTAGATGTTTCTTAAGGCCCCTTCCAACCCAAACCACTCTGTGATTCTATGAGTTCTACCACCTTTATTTTTTTAAAGGAAGAACACAAATGCTGTTGATCTCCACAATTCAAGGAGACATCTCTGTCACACCAAGCAAGCTGAACCAGTGCTGATCCTGCTCCAGACCGTTGCACAGATACCTGATGAACCAATAAGCAGTTACACACGGTGACCAGTCTCGCTGGGTAAGGAAACAGGCTGCACTTCGAAGCTCATTATGGAAACAAAGAATGTCAACGGATTGGAATAGACCTTAGAGATCATCTAGTCCCTGCCATGGACAGGGACACCTCCCACTAGACCAGGTTGCTCAAGGTCTTATCCAACCTGGCCTTGAACAATGGGGATCCACAACCTCCCTGGGCAACCTGTTTCAGTGTCTCACCACCCTCTCTATAAAAATTTCCTTCCTCGTTCTTATGCAAACGAAAGCGAACAGAAGACCTCAAAATAAGCTTCGCATGGCAAGTTTCACAGCAGATCAATGCGCCGGCAGAAACCCCAGAATGCGGCGGAGCTGCACCGGTGCTGCGATAACCCCACGGTTCTCCCCGGCACCCCGGGGCTGCCCAAGAGACCCCTCCCGCTCCCGCGGCCGCGCACCTCGGTGACGATGGTGGAGCGATAGACATCGCGGCTGTACTCCCAGCCGTCCAGGCACGGCTCCTGCTCCACCGCCTCCAGCTCGACGTCGGAGCCGGGT
>VZTI01000781.1:76328-186133 GCA_013397865.1 Struthidea cinerea
GGCCGGACTGGCATCGGCGGCGGCCGCCGCGGGGAAGCCTTGGGTGCGCCGAGCAAGGCCCTGCGGCAGGCGTGTGTCATGCACGGGCTGCACTAGGCGGCCCCGGAGCCCGCCCGCTCCGGCACTTGCTATCGGCACCCGACGCGGGGCTCCGCTCCGGGCCTGGAGCCGCTTTCCAGCTCCCAGGGCTGGAGGACGGGTCCTCTGCCCTTGGTGACCTGTGGTCAGGAACGGTCCATTAATACAGGCGTCGGATCCCGTATTTACTGCCCAAAGAATTAAAAAAAACCAGGGTCGGGATGAATTCTAGTCAATGAGGTTGGAAAGGACCTCTCAGATCATCGCATCCAACCTCTGACCGGCACCTTGTAACTTACTTCATGTCACCGAGTGCCACGTCCAGTCTTTCCTTAAACGCTTCCAGGGACAGTGACTCCACCTCCTCCCTGGGCAGCCCATTCCCACTGAGTGGTAATTGGGCTGCCTACCTACATGTGAACCTGCCTGGGGTTCTTCAATAAAACCTTGTTGGGATCAGTACCATATAGGAACCAGGAGTCTTCATGGATTGTTCTGCTCATCAAAGCAGGGCAGTTGGTGCAAGTTCAGGAGTTAAAGAGTTCCTCACTTCACTCTGTAGCACCTTTCCACAGCTGCCATCATCCCTTCAGCAGGATCAGCTGAGGCTGTAAAAAAGCTTTCCTGACCCTGTTTTCTCAGGCAATGTGTACTACATGTTTGACAAATAATAAATTTAATAAATAATATTCTAATCTTAGGCCCAAAATCCCAGCTCAGTACCTAGTGGCACTGTCAGGAAGTTCACGGAGTCCCATATAGATGTCAGTTCAAAAGTTGAATTGCATCGCTGCAGAAATTTGGTCTTGGTCTCCATAAGACTAATTAACATTTTCAAGTGGCTTTTTATGGCTGATATTCTTTCCTACCTCTAACTGATAAAAAACCCCCAAAAGTATACTTTTTATAGCATTTTTTTGAACACTTGTATTTAAAATGATCTTTTATCCTGGGCTGGAATCACACAGCTGTGAAAAATCTCAAAGGTAGAAAATGAATGACATAATAGGAGTTAAATTACAAAATCATCCTTGAGCCTGGCCAGGGTCAGCTTCCAGGGATTTGCAGGATCAGGACTGAACCACCTGAAAGGCAGAAAAACTATACCACACCATCATAATCTTCCTGTGTGGAAGAATGAATTGGTGGAAGAGCTTATTTTAGAATTTTATTTTCATACTCGATCCATGTTAAATACATTTATTTATCTACACTTCTTGTCACCAAGTGTTTAAGTTTGGGGACTTGCTCTTCAATTAGGAGAACCCACACAGGAAGCAGGTGAAACAATGTCAGTGCACATTTTTATTACAATGAAGACAGAGGTCAATGATGGACAGTTACTACAGCTTCATATAGGCATTAGCAGATCCAGTAAGCCAGCTGAGGACCAAAAATTGCACAGAGAGGCCCCAGTAAAGGTGACAGAGGTGACAGATGAGGCACAGCGTGATGGCCCTTCCATCAGTGAGAACAATCCAGCTGGGGCTTCCCTCATTTCCACTACGCTCAGACACCATAAAGCCTTATAACAACATCACATATTTTTAAGAAAGACATTCCACTCCTCTGAAAGATTATTAAATCTGATGCAAAAAATACTAAAATGTGACACTAGCTTGAGATCCATGGTTTAAGTAAGAAAAATGATACTGGTTAAAACATGGTATTTTAAAAAACATGATATTTTTTCTTATTTAAAAAAGGAAAAACAGGTTTTCAGATACTGAAAGGCTCAAGAGTACAAAAATATTTACCTTTTAGAAATACCCAAGCCCACAATCACATAAAATAAGTCTCAAAATAAAAATCTTCATAAAAATATGGCCACCTACATTCAACCCAAGTCCTCAAACCTGTCCTGTGTTAATGAAAAGGCTTTCTTGAGAAATGTAGTTACATCTGAACAGTCACTCTTTAGATTAACTCTGTAAAAGTAAAAACAAGATTAAATACTGCTGTTAGTAGAGAAATTGACTGAGAAGGGATGAGAAGATCAGGAGTCACAGGACGCTGGTTCCCTCATGCCACGTTGCATTTATGGCAAAAATGTAACTCCAGGAAATTGAAAATAGTATTTCCACTCCCAAAAGCAGCTTGAGTTAATTGCACAAGTTCCTTGCATTTGTTATAAAGCTTAATATTTGTGCTTGAACTTCAGGGAGAGCCTCATTCTTGTACCAAGAGCCAGCACAAGACAACCTACCCCGAACTCATGCATTAGAGATGAGACACTGTGCTTTTGTTGGCCCTTATAGAAGGTGAATCAGGGCTAATTGTTATTTATAGAGGATAAAAATCAGTCTACCAGGTCTTACAGACTTTATGTGACCAAGAAGTGAACATACAGCCAATAAATACAAAAATAAAAGGAATTGCACTCTTCAAACAATGTAGTGTTCATAAAACAGTAGTAGCACAACTCTAAGCTCTACATTTGTCTTCATTCAATCTAGTTTTGCCAAACTTAAAAAAAAAACCCCAAACATACATAATCTGTGGATGTGAAAAACAAAACACTGGTTTTGTTGGTGTTGGGGTTTTTTTTAAAAAAACCCCCGTGGTCCCAAATTAATTCTTTTGAATTTTTAATAACTTCAGGTGAACATATCCAGTACAGAATATCAGATTTTCGTGAGCATCAAATCACCTTTAAGTTTGTAAATAGTATAAAAGTTTTGCGAAAGCTTTTGAAGCTGCCATGAGTGTTCTCTGAGGGTGCAGAACAAAGTGGCATATATTCAAAGGAGAAATTAAATACTTCGGGAAAAAGAAAAAACAACACCTCAAGAGATCTAAAAAACTGCTTATGCCAATATACCATGAAAAACCTGAAAGCTAAAACTGCATGGCATGTTCGGATAGGATCGCTGACTTGGTACAGCTCACTTTTCTGTTGAAAGTGGGTGTGACCCACCAGAAAGTCAGCAAATTATAGTCCTTACTCAGTGCTCAAGATTTCCCCCCTACCCCAAAGACACTGAAGATTCACAAAGCCAAGGGTTTTGGGTGGGCTCAGGCTTCATGAAAAAGCAGCAGCTTTTACAGGAACAGGGGGATCCCAGGTCCTGGGAAAAGCAAGTGGCATCTAAAGCCACTCTGATGTTATGTTTAAAACCCATGTCCTTACAGTGAAGTCTGTGTCTGCTCTGCTACAAATGAATTCTGACTCCACTTAGTCTATGGGCTTTGGTCACAGATTTCAAAGGAGGACAGGATCTTTCTTTCAGTTTTTGAAAGGCAGACACCCAGCTCCCCTTCCTCCAGTCAGCACACATAGTGAGAAAGAACACCAGCATTACATTTGGGTTTGTTTTTTTTTTTTCCTTTCAGCAGCTTTCATTGAGTACCTAAGCGTCTGGAGTCACTGCTGTATTAATCCTAATGCTCACTTCTAGCTTACTCCTTGACTTGTGTTTAGCACAGACAGGCCCCCATTTCTCAATGGGGACTGTGTCTGCTGACAAACCCAGGAATCAGGACACTGAATTACAGACTAAAAGTCCTACAGGAGTAGACAGCATCTGGTCAGTAAACTATGTAATCTGAGGACAGTAGCACAGGGGATAACAACTATGGTGCACTGGCTGTTGGGTTTTGTTCATTTTCCTCTGGCAGAAAATGCATTTTGAGATGATCTTGTTCTTCTTTCAGCCCCTCTGAGAGGTGTGTCCTTCTTCACAAAGGTGTTATCAGACTTTTAGGACTCTCCTTGGAACTCCTAATGCCAGTGGTTTGTTGCCCGTTTCTGAAACTGAAAGCAAGTAAGAGACTGAGAACTAGAGAACATTTTCCAGAGTGTCATCAGACACTTCCCTCTCCTATAAGCACCACTACAATAACCATGTTACACTGCTAATATCAACATTAGATGAAATCTAATGCTCTGTACAGTGTGCCTTGCTGTATGGCAGCAGCAGTGCAGCAAACAACGCTTGGATCTTGAACGTCATTCAGCAACTATAATTCAGTTACTTCAGGCTCTTGCTGCAAGAAGCCTCCGAGGGGAATCTGATTTGACTCTAGGATTTCTAGCTACAGTTTGTCAACTGCAAAGCTGAAAAGCCACAGGTCAGACATGTAAGAAGTCCATAACTGTGATAAAGAGCAACATGTCCTTTCTCAAGGAACCTGGCCTAGGAATTTTTCTTATTCTGAAAGCATAATGACAGCTCCTTATACTGACCAGGAATTAGATACAGGGAATTCTAGATTTTTCAAGCTATTATTCCTTACAGGGGCAAATTCTGTTCTAATACCAGTTCTCACTGAGCTGAATGGTGGCTATGCAGCTGCTCTTTGGTTAATTCAGTTTCCCTCTGCTGCTCTAAGAATTTTTCTCACACTGTAGTGGATGTGCATAGATTTGAGTGGAAATGTTTGCTCAGGGTACCCTAAATAGCAATATTGGTGGGGAAGAGAACTGTCATTGCTTACAGCTAAATCATATAAGCCAGAGGAAAAGCTGTCCTAGCCTGTCTCTGGCTGCTCAGAAAGAGGCTAGAATGTTGAAATCCTGCGTTTAATTTTGAATAGTACCTAAAGAACTTACACTGGAAGAATGAAGTCTCCTAATGCATATAATCCTACTAAATAAATAGTTTAAAGGAATAGTTTAAATAAAGAGTTAAGGAGAGTGAATGATGTAATAGGATGGAAAGTGTTTGGAGATCTGAAGCAACAGCCTCAAAAGGCTGAAGGTCAGCCTTGCTTTGCCAGCACATATCAGCTCTCAGGTTCAGACATTCTGGAGATATTGCATGTCATTTTCTGTCGAATTAACAACCCTAAAGAAAACAATCTGAAGGGCACTTTGAAAGCTTTGAAGTTTTGCAGTGGACCTGAAGAAACATGTTTCCTGATTGTGAAAAGGGACTGTGTTCTGAATTCCTGTGACGCACAGGGTGAATGAAAGCTGCCTTACCATTTCACCTTCAGCATCTGCTCAAAGCTCTCGGGCAGTGGATTGCCATAGCTCTCCGGGAGAAACAGGGTAATGATCCCAATCAGCACAGTCAGGCTTCCCATCAGGATATATGGTAGGAATCTGTCGTAGGCACCTGGCAGAACACAGAACATTCCAACAGTACTTAATGTCCACAACTGACAAACCCACATGTAAAGTTTATATTCCAGACAGTACTGTAATGCAGAATTAATTTGGAATAATTAGCTGAAAGATTCATCAATATCAAAGGTGAATCCAAAGCTGAGTTACATCTATTACCTGCCAGCAGTCAAATTTTAAAGCTTCAACATGTGCTCTTGGATAGCCGCACCTACCATAATTTCACGCTAACCGCCATGTTTGCATAGCAGCTAAAAGTTTGGGTTGCTTTTTTGTGTTTGTTTGGATTTTTTGGTTGGTTGTTTTTTTTTTTTTTTACATTTTCAACTGGGATAATCAACATCTTTGCAAGGCAATAGCTCTGCTGGAGACTTCAGTACCACACTGTCCTCAAGAACCAAATCCTCTGTTAAATAATACAATATGAGGGAATAAAATTGCTCGTAAGCAATGAAGCACTCATCACTGCCTGAGATTGTGTATCTTGCTGGACTGATGCAAAAGAAGGGAAGAGACTAAGTCAGCTGAACAGGTCCGTTACAGACTAACAGCTCATTAATGGGGAAATGCTTTAATGCATTCCTTACTGCAAAGGGAGAGAACAGCAGGCTTCCCAAGATGCACATGAGGCTCTGACCTTGGTCTACTCAGAATATTATTTTGGACTTGAAGGCAGCAGCCTCCGCCAGCAGCCGAAGCTGGCACACAACCGTTTAGGCAGGATGCAAGATCCTCAAGTCACAACAGCACAGCAATGAAAAGGTCTTTCAGAAAAGGGATTAGCTAGGAGTTAAAGTATTGAAGACAGAGAAAGCACCAAACTGGACTTGACAGCTTTGTTTTATAGTTGGGATAGAGCAATATGCTTTATAATGTATGGAATAAACTCAGTTTAAAGAGAGGACCTCTGGGTATGTCTCACAGAGCCAAAGTTTGTGATCTGATCTCCTCTGTGTTTTTGAGCTGGATGAACTGCAAGGTCCTAATTTAGCTGTAGCAAATAGCAGCAGCTGACAAGTTTCTCCTGAAACCTCTTAAAGTTTAAGAAACTATTCTGATGTCTGGAACAAGATTTCTTAAAGACTGAGCCTATGGATACCTGGGAGAAAAAATCCCCACAAACCCACAAAAAACCAATCAGTAAAAATGTTATTTTGTATACGTTTATCTCTTAGTGGTGCAATGGAGACTGAAGATCTTAAGGAGAGTCAACAGTCCTGCTGACCCTTTTACTTTACATTTGCACCGTACATGTATGAAACTAAGACAAGGTATTTTCATAATTTTTGGTACAGTGTGTTCCAGTTACACTGGAATGCAGGCATGTGTCAACCCTCATTAGTTACAGATAGTCATCTCCTCTCCCCTTTCCTGGCATGGAGAATCAGCACTAACCCCTCAGCAGTCCATCAGCAACATTCTGCCAGAGCCAGCAAAGTCATGCTCATGTTGTATCAAAGATCTCAGCAGGAAGCAACACTCCTTAGGGGCAGACAGAATTGAGATGGGTCCCGTGATGGCAGAAGGAAATAAATCATGTGTGAATGAAAGAGAGAGGAGATTGAGCACCCCAGACTGAACAGTAGGTATTCACAGATACTTCCACCCTTAGTCCCCTAATCTCTATCACTCTTTCCTGTCTGCAACGTGAGGAACATTTTTATGTATTAAACAAAAACCAAACCAAACCAAAAAATACTTGTCAGTTAATATATGTGCAGCACTCAGGATGTGATGGCATTGAATGTTAAAAAAAGCCTATGAGGTAATCAATAATTCTGCTTACAGAAATATTAAGCAATAAGAAAAAGCAAAATGAATGAATGCTGAGGTGACTGGCTTAGAAACTAAAAAAAGTTTTAAAAAAATCACTTCAAGTAAACACACTTTCATGCTACTTAACCTGTATGTTTTCCATGTATTACTTTAGAGAGCACAAATCCTGGGAATGTTTGGATTCCCACCTGGTTAATCTCCCAGCATACCCATCTCGGGATGCACAGGGACAGTATCATGCAATGAATTTCCTACTGTTACATTTCCTTACTTGCAAGACCACTTCTTGTCACACTCTCCTGGGAAACTAACTGGCACAAGAAGATGTGATTATCATTCCAGCCACTCCATTTGCAGTTTATAAACATCATCATTGTACTGGACCAGCTCTAACCCACTTCAGTGATACATGAATAGTCCCTAAAGGAATGACGTGCCTGATCTTTCTGTGAAGCCCAGAATATCCCTGATATTCTGTACTGGATATGTTCACCTGCAGTTATTAAAAATTCAAAAGGACTAATTTGGGACAACAGGGTTTTTTTTAAAAAAAATTAAGAACGCCACTTAATTTCTACCATGTGTGACAGTGAACTCACCCAAGCTGAGAGAAGGGACCAAAACCACAACAAGTGAAGGGACTTAAAGCAGAGCCTGCACTGCAGAAGCTCAGACAACTTCTCTGGGCAGTTGTGTGGTGCAAGGCAAGAAAGACAAGATATCTCACCCAGGTAAACAAAGTAAGGAGCAATGATGCTGCCCAGCCTGGAGGCTGTGGAAGTTGCTCCGACTGCCATGTTTCGCACTAGTGTTGGGTACAGCTCCACATTGTAGACATAAAGCATTGAAAACGCAGCTGTGATGCCAAACTTCCCGAGCATCACCAGTCCAACAGAGAGGACATTAAGTTCTGGAGGAGACAAAAATAAAATCAAGGTGAATGAACACCACCCTGTGCTTATTACTTGTATTGCTTCTACATCCAAAAGACTATTGCTGTGTTTTTCCTGAAGGTCATGAGTTGGGTGCTTTAGGTTTTTTTAATTATACAAAGTATTAACCCCATCCCTAGATAACTCCAAATTCCCCACTAAGCATAATGTAGACACTCAGGTTATTTTGTATCTTTCAGATTTTGGTTGTCTTCAAGTAAAACAGCATTCTTGAAATGGAACAAAACTCTGGATTACACAGCAATAAACTACAAGCTTGAACCCACCCCTTTTTCACAAAATCCTATGGAGATTTACACACAGTGAAATCTGGATGCAGGTTTTCATAGCCTGAAAGCACAACCAGATAAATCACAGTACACTTTTGGCTCTCATTTTAGAAGCTGGTTCCCCGAACTATATAAAGCTCAGTAATTTGACACAATAAATGAGAGTCGAGTGTGACTCAGCATATACATATGCAATAAAAAAAACTACGGCTGCAAGGGATCAGCATAAACTCAGCCTCAAATTCTAAATTTGATCCTAGTTTCCAGTAATTTTGCAGAACTATTACACAGTACCATAAAATATTTTGAATATTTCATATACTTAAGTCACATATTCAATTTTGTACCTGCAGGAACCAGCTGAATGAAGAGGACAACACTTCCCCCTAAAAAAAAGGTGCCAGATAAGGAGTAGCGCCGTGGGAGGGAGCGGAGGAGAAGCCAGGCAATCACATAAGCTGGAACTTCAATAACAGCCGAGAGGAAACAGTTGACATAGGCATTTCCATGCCAGTCTGGAGTGCTGAGGGACAGGCCAAAGTAACCAACTGATGTGAAAAACCTGAGAAAAGCAATAAAACCAAATTATTCCAGAAACAGCAGTCTCTGAACGCCTCCAAGTGTTGCCTCAGATGTTGTTACAAAAATAGGATTTCGCAAAGCACCGCCACAGGCATTGCGGCTTAAAAAAGTCTCAGTGGCAACCCCATCTTTCTAATTCTGTCATCCCATCCAGTGATCATATCCACAGCAGCTTGAAGACACCTCAGATTTCTCTGTCCTTCCTGCATACACTACACCAAGTAAAAAGCTTTGTGGAAGTCATTCACAAAGGCTTTTCACTGCAATGCACTCAATGACACAATGAAACTCTTGCAAGCTTCCCAAGCTAACTACATTCCTACTTGTAGCCAGTGTCAGGATCTCCCACCCTCAGCAGTTCCGTTACATCTTATTTAATCTTCACAGAGAGCTGGATGTTCAGGTTTCAAATCTCAGGAGTGCCTTACTATGGCATGCCAAGTGTGCTAGACAGTTCCTTTCTGCTGGCGGGAATATGGACAGAAAAGGGTTCTGGTTTGTCTATATGGCATTATTGGGTCCTCATTTCTCGTTGCTGCCCAGGCAGGGACCAGGATCTCACTGAGATGGGCACAGTACAGAAACAGAACAAAAATGCTGGCCATGGGTCTGGCTCTTGTTATGTTACTGAGTTGCTGCCTTTGCTTCAAGAAGAACATTTCTCTTCAAATAGAGATGGGAGCATTTGAAAAAAAAAAAAAAAAAGCAACGTACTTCAAAATACACAAGTTGTTACATATAGTTTTCTAACTTATTTTACATCTGAGTCAAGGCTACTGTCTCCATATTAATCACCCATATTAATGTGGGTGCGAGGACACTGAGGGCCATGTACCAGCCAAGGACCACTGGAGCTGGGCTCCAAGGCTCAGACTTATTATCTAAACCTGTGGCATGTGCCCTCAAATCAGAAACTGTTCTATTGCCTGGGTACTTTAGGAATACACATTTCCTTACCACAAAAGTAATGACATAATAGTAACAGTTGCAATGTTTCGGGTTCGAAATAGGTCCAGAAGGATAGCCTTCTGCTGCTGCTGAGGCTTCGAATCCTGCATCTGAAGGAAAAAGGAAAACAAAACCAAAAAATTCCCACACACCTAAGAGCAAAACAACTGCTGCTACCCACAATCCGGGCAGTTACGAAGTTATGACTATCAGGGGATAACTAGTCAGCCCAAGGGCCACTTCTGCACCAAGGAGCGCACTCCTTAGGTGGAGCTTGTCTCTGCTACCAGCTGTACTCATGGGAGTTTCCGTTGCATCACGATGACTACTTAGAAAGGAAGTATCAGCTGATCAGACAGACACGTTAATGTTTCCTTAAGGATCTCACACAGTACTTGCAGAAGAAACCTCATTACCAAAGGCGTTTTTCTGTCCATTCTGTGCACTGTCCATTCAACTCTCTTCAACCTTCGTAAGTGATGTGAAATAAATGTAGGAAATCATCCAGTTTTGCTGCCTGCCAGCACCCTGACAGGGAGAGGAACAGATGAGAGAGGTTGGTGAGGTAGCCAGGGCACATCATAGGAGCATCCACCACCTCAGATTGGAGATGGAGAGTCTAGTTTAAGGCTTGAAGCAGGAATCTTTTGGGTGGTGTTAGGGTGCCTTTCTGCCTGCACACTTTGCCTTTGCTAGGGCAAAGCCAGCACTTGTGGCCAGGCTTCCCCCAGGCCCAAAGAACAAACCACCCTGGTTCTCCCTACAAGACTATCCAGGAGATACCCTTTCCTAGGAATAGATGATGGTTTCCAAGGAATGTCTTTCTAGTAACATTTGAAAAATACTTCCAACATGAGACTTAGCATGCAGACATCATCCTCAGGCTTTTTTGGACAGATGCTTTGACACACAAAATTTCCACTAAGCACGTGTCTCCTTGTTTTAAGAAAATATGCAGGAATGATAAGATGCTGCAACCCAAAAAAGTCATGCCCAGTTTGAAAGACATCTGAGGCCTGGCTGTGAAGTAAGGGAAGTGCTTTTCCATGGCTGGTGTAGAATGAGCTTCCCATTGAATGAACAGGCACTTCAATTTACACTAAAACTTCCACTTGGGAAAGAGATCTTCAGCCAAAATGTGACAGTCAAGTGACAGATCCTGCCCAGGCGAGGGATAACTTGCAGCATCTCTGTCCTGCAGACACTGCAGAGGAGCACATGGTGCTTTGCATTTTGCTCTATCAGGAAACACAAAACGCAGGTGCCAATATAAGGCAGTAGAGGAAGATCTGACCTGCAGACACATGGTCATTGCTGATGCAAGGCTGGAAGAGTCTTTGCACAAGAGAAAATGTGCCTCTTTGGGAGGCACTCCAGCGAGGGCAGAGCCAGTAGAGGGGGAGATGAGCACAAGAACCAGCCATCCCACTGTGGCTATGCTGCTCCCTGCTGGGCTGCCAGGTTTGCACTAGCCTTTCTTCTTTTAACCAATAGTAGTGAAATACAAGAAAAACACAATTTTGAAGAAGAGCTTGATGTTCTTCACTGTCTTCACTCACATCGTGGTTTTCAAGTCCCCTTGTAGCACTCAGGTGCTTTGGCTGGTTTGTGCAACCTGAAGAGTCCCTCGGGCTCCACGCAGCCCCAGCTCACGTGGGTGCTGATTTAGGGTCCCCTACACAGCCCACCCGCAAAGGGCTGTTGCTCAACTGCAAACCACTAATAATGCACCAAACTGAAATGGGCACAAGCACATTTTCCTTGGGTCTTTGCAGTGCCGAAAGGATGAAGCAATCTGGGTCACCTTTGCTTTGAAAACCGCAACAAACCACTGCTGAGGAAGAGAATTTTACGTAAAAAGCAAACAAATAAAACCTCTCTCTGGGTTCTACTTTGATCTCACTAACCCAGCACTTACTGCAGACCAACAGTCACTGCCAGCCCAAGAGCTGCTGGTGTAAACCAGTTCTCTGCTGGCATTTCCCAACAAGTCAACCAGCCAAATGGGGCAGTGCCAGCGAAGTAAAGTGCCAGGATGTATGAAACATACCTCTGCAGTATCAAAAAGCACAGCTGGGGTTGGAATGCCATTTATTTTTGCAGCCTTTTGGATAATAGCTTCTGCCTCCTTATATCTTCCCTGGGAGATCAGCCACCGAGGAGACTCAGGAATGATCCTGTAATAAGTTTCAGAATAAATGACTCAATGTTTTCCCAAAAGTAAAAAGTTATAAATAACATATTTATTGTGTCTATGAGTTACACTCAGATCTCACAGATTGCTTGGAGAGGGAGACAGCCAGCACAGAAGCATGTGGGCAATGTAATTCAAATATATGGAACTGTTTTATTCTCATGCTAAAGGAGATGCTTTGTCCTCAGTGGTTGTTTTTTAAGGAATAATTGATGTCTACCAGATAGACAGAAAGGATGGGGGTAGCTTAGCCAGTGTGAATCAAAAATATTCTTAGGAAACTGCACACAATGTAGAAATGCTTCAAATATGCACAGGGTGTATTTAAAGGTTCTGCATCCTAGGAATCTTATATAAAAACCTCACCATATTACCACAGCTCTGAGGCAGATTCTCCCAGGCAGAGGGCAGGGGCAGTGTCCCCTTGCAGAGTTGATGACATTTTCTAATCAATTACAGGCACATGTTGAGTGAATTAACACCAAACACAGGACAGAAAACTTTAACTTTCCTTAATTAAATCGTTTGGTCTTAACAGATGCCACCTTACTCCCTTTAGGCAGCAGCACTTTTTCCTCTCCTTGGAAAAAAGCAGGTCAGATCTCCTTTTCTGATGAACCCTAAAGACTGACTCAAAGCCAGGTCAATCATTTCAAAAATCAGATGATTTATATCTGATCATTAATCACTAATGGGACTTTCTGTAAGATGAGCTGCCTCCACTACTTTTCTCACTGGGAAAGCTGAGGACCTTGAGACTGCAGAGACAATGCTGGGAACCTTCTGGAGAATTTGGAAGGGAAATGAGTAAAAGAGCAAGAATGGCACAGAGCAGAGCCATGTACAAATCACATGGCCTGTGGAAGCAGTGGGTCCACAAGCCCAAATGCCATCTAACACCAACCCGCCTTGGCAGAGCTTGGCCAGTGCACCTTGGTCCCCATCTACCCCCACATCGACCCGAGACAAAGTGCCGTCAGAGGAAGTTTTCGCATTTTTAAGTGTAAGCTTTTAAAAGGCCTGGGAGTTCCCACTCCACAGATTTCAAAGCAGGACTCTGAAGTCATGCCTTGGGGACAAATTTCCTGTGCCTCACAATGCCTGTTCTATAGCAGACGTCTGAGAGGCTCCCACCCAAAACCAGCCTCCCCAGAGAACAGCTGCTTGGTGCAGGGGAAATGCTGCTGTGATGAAGGAATTTGAAACACTTCAAGTTAAATAAGCAAACTGACCCTTAAACAGAATCAGACTGTCTTTAAAATCCAATGACAGCAGATGTGGAGCTGAAAACCATTTTAAAGGTTTGGTTTGAAGACTAAGGTTAAAAAACCACCCAACTAACTAACAAACCATCACCAGATACTTCTAACAAGACTGGGACATGCAGGAGGCCTTTTAGACTATAGAAGAGTGTGTCTAAATCACTTAACTGTTATAAAGACGCTAATTGCTCACTTACAGGTATAACTTTTTCAAGATAGCTAGAAGAAAGGAGTTCCCTGAATAACATGAAAGAACTCTTCCTGATGTGAATTATCCTTATTTTAAGAGTGTGAGTGATACCTTGCTTTTCCTTTCTTACTTTCAAACACCTGTCCCTTCAGAACACAGCAAATGCCCAAGGCAGCAACAGAACAGGGCTATCTGCCCTTCTTCAGTGCTTCGGTCCAGCTAAAAAGAGCAGGGCTTCAAGCACACAGACAGCACACACAAGGCTCTCCAGGTACTTACTCGACTTAAAACTGGCAAGAAAAACCGCACAAAAAATGTCCCCTCAAGGCAAAGCCTTCTCACATGGTGAATAGAAAAGTGTCCCTCCTCCCTGACCCCCTGCCATTACCCAGAACCTAGCAGAAAGAGCATCTGGCGGGAGGGGAGGTGGGAAGTGTGGCCTCGGCATGGACTCACCACCAGAGCGGGATGCAGAACAGCCCCGGGACAGTGAGCGCCAGCAGCAGCATCCGCCAGTCTCTGATGAAGTAAGCAAACAGTGGCAGCAACATGTAGCCAATTGCAAAAAATATGCAAACTCCTAATGTAGAGAATAGAATACGAACTGATTTGCCAAGAATTTCTGTGCCTGTTTAAAACAAGGGAGGTTGGATTAGCATTTTAACTCTTTGTTTTCAAGCATGACTAAATACTTTATTGCATTTACAAACAGAAAAATAAGCTAAACAATCTTAGAAAAGAGCAGCACAGCACAGCACAGACCCGCCTGTACAGAAAAGCTGCTGGGAGTATTGGGAACCTTCAGATAAAGAAGCTACTTCTGTTTGCTTTGATTAATGCATTGGCAGAGGCAGATAAGGACAGGCATGGGGCATGGCCAGCAGACTTCCAGAAGCCTTCCCCATAGCTCCCCTAGGACACATCCTGCTCCCCCACTTAACCCATCCCGATTTAAGATGCAATTCACTGCTGGGCACTTCCGGAAGAGCAAAGGTCTGAGCACAGCAGACTGATGTGGGATGGAAGGACGTGAATTTACAGTGAGGTGAGGTGGGAACAAATTTCCCACCTATTTTTTGGAAGAGAAGAAAGGTTGGAATATTGGATCGGCACATCATGGGCTGAAGGACAGAACCAGGGAAGATGCCATCCTCTAGCAATGTTATTGTACCAGAAGCCAGGCAGTAGTCAGGGAAAGCATCCTACAGCCACTGCACCATGCAGCAACCTGAGTAATTACTCACAATATTGAGTAATAAAAACTGAGACTGTTCTAAGCCTTCAACAGCAACTAAACTCTTTTACAATAAAACACCCAGCCACTGCTTAATAGAATCCAGTGATGCCCTCAGGTCCACCTCACTTCTCCTTGAGCTCTTAGCCCCTGGTCTACAGATCTCTCCTTCACATTAGGAACACTGCAAGGGCCATACTGCCACAGTTTGATCTGGATTCAATTAAAACACAAACGACTCCGAGTGAACAGGAGAGTCACAAAGTGTGGAGAGTGTACTTGGGTTGTGTATCATGGCAAGAACTCCAACATTTATTATTGCAGAGAAGATGGAAAAAACACCCAAGACTGCAAAACCCTCCTATTTGATAGTTATATGAATTCTCATTTCAGAAACCTGGAGTAACTGAATAAAGTCACAGTAAAAAGCCCTGAAAAAAAGAATTTGCTAGGCTAAAATGAGTGTGTGGGGATAAATGATACCGTCTTCCTCTTGACTTGCTCCTGTTTAGAGAGGCTTTCTTGGGAGAGGTCTGATACTTGAAACATTGGTTTATGCCTGTTAGATATTACATTATAATTTGTGTCAATTCAAAGCCAATATGAGATGACATCTTTTAACTACAATTCCCTTGTCTCCTGCCTTTCCTCCTCCCTCATTCTCCTAGCCATGGAGTAACAGTTCTTGGACAATACCAAGCCTTCACAAACCTCTGTAGTGTTTTACAGTCCTAGAACCTGAACACAACAGTTTTGAACACAGAGAACAACTGAGGCCTAAAGCTAAGAAAGAAATTTCACGGCACGTGGTTGAAAAAACCCTAACATTGACTACAGAAGTTCACCAACAGCTCAGGAGGCAACTATTCCCATGAAGGTGGGCAATAGTGCAAAGGGCAGCATGAGCCTGGGGGGCTAAGGATGCTGAAACAGGGTGTGAGCTACACATTGGGCGGCAACACTGGTTTGGATGTTGCAAGTTTGAATGAGAAGAGAAACCTGCACTGAACTTGGAAAAAAAACACTGCTCTTGGGGACGGAGGGTGCCAGGGCTGCAGCACAGCCAGGGTCAACAGGGCCTTTAGAGGTGCTGGTGCCACTGCTCCCCTCCCAAGCACAGGTCAGCCCTGCCTGCTCTTGGCTGAAAGAAGGGGAGCATCTCCAGCACATCCTGTAATCAGGATGGGCTTTCTTAAGGAGTCACTTTTCTTTTTATGGGTATATTCTCCTATTCAGCATCTCTATCATGTGCGGCTTCCTGCAAGCTCCTGGGTTTGCCTTGCCACAGGCAGAAGTCACAGTGCTTATGGGGACATGCTGGCTATGGAGTGTAGGGTTGGAAGGACCACCCTCCATAAGTACCTCCCTCCTTACTCATGACAGTCAGTCAATGGCTAACTTAAATGAGGAAGCTAATGTCTAAGTTAGTTTAGATTAATCCTGCCCTTAGAACCAGCCTCAAGACTGCTGGGGAATGGCCAGCACTGCTGGCAAGTGCCCGAGGCCCCTGACTCTCTGCTCCTTGGGATCCATTGCTGCTGTGACAACTCTACAAAGGAGAGGATGGCAGAAGAGACAACACGATAGGGCGAGGGCCAGCAAACAACAGCTAAGCAAATAAAACCAGACCCTGCTCTCAACAGTAGGACCATTTGCCCAGTGGAGTGTTCCTGGCCCTCCCTTCCAGCTTTGCTTCTGCTGAGCACCAAGGCAGCCTCCCAATCCATGTTCAGCTGTGCCCCACATTCCCACAGGAGTTGGGAGTTAAATTCCTGCGTGATCAGAACCTGCACCTCTGTGCTACACAACACCTATGTGTTTCCACAAGGATTTTGAGCTTTACCCAGTGCTGTACCTCCCAGCCTTCCCATGGCAGAAATTTGTTCCTGCTCCATCAGCTCCACACAAGAATTAAACTACCAGGACAGTGGGAGCAGTGGCAATGGTGACAGCAATGGTGACAGCAATGGCAGGAACAGTGACAATGGTGATGGCAACAAGGGATCTCCCGGCTGACAGCCTGACCTTAATCTTCCCTGCCACAGGCAGCAGTGACTCATGCCTGCTTGGGGACACAATGCTGTGTCCTCTTCATAGCACTGACTTCATATTATGCTCTTCTGAACTATTTTTTTCCCTGTTAAAGCCCCATGGGGTAGGAAAGACCAGCATTAACTATTAATATACAATTTTAATCTAGCTCACATTATGATCTACAAATTGTAATGCTGACACCAGGGGTTTAAAGACAGTCATAAATATATATATGCATTAAAGACAGCTCTTGCAAATCCCAGTTTCCCCCCTGAGACCTGCATCACTCATCCCCATAATTTGCCCATGCAGTTGCCTTTCCTGAAACCCCTATGCCTAGTGGGAGTCTCTGTGGGGTCCCCTTCCCCATGGAGTGCCTCATTCCCTGCAGGGTCCCCAGGCAGCAACTGTAGCCATGCAGATGCTGGGGCTTTCTTCCTACACTCCCCATAGAAAAGAAAGCAAACTTTAGCCTCTAAAACTTAGGACTTCATCACTGATCTCAACACTGAGAACAATGACTTGTTGGCTAATGGAGCTTTGGCACCCACCCAGCTCCTCTGCTCTGGTCCCCCTGACACTCATTGTGCCTGGAAATGCTGGTTTGCTCCAAGGCTTTGCACTCAGGTATGCACTGAGCTCTCTGCAAAGGGTGCAGAGGGAGGCAGGGATGAACCCAAATGCCTTCTCTATCTCAGACCTGCTGCTACTGCTAAACCCTGAATGCTGTCTTGAATGTCTTCTCCAAAGTGGAATGAAATGGATGTTTATTTAGACTCTTTCTGCTCTCTTCTTTTTCTCTAAACCTATAGAAAGTATAGGCTTGAAGAATCGCAGAGCAAAAAAAAAAAAAACAAAACCAAACCACACTGGCCTAGAGTAGGAATTTTACCAGTGAAGATTTTTACCACTGTGTAATTAAATGATCCAGGTTCAGAGGGGGAAAAAAAAGTAACAGTACATTAAGAAAACATTTAATCAAATGCAAACATATTCATACCCAAAATGAAGGCCACCACGTAGTTAGAGATCTGTCCCATCCCCACAATGAGAAAGAGCACGGTGAACATCTCCCAGCTGGTAGAAAAGATCTGCAGGAAGCTGAAGCCAGTCTGCACAGCCATTGTCAAAAAAAGGATATTCTTCCTGCCAAACCTTTGGTAAAGAAAAAGATTATTACTGAAACAGCATGTATTTATGGTGGGGGCTGTGTAAGAGGGCACAAGGCAGAACAAACATCCAACCTCAAGTGATGCATCTTAGTACAGCCTGAAGTTCTGTTCATCTTAAAGAATTTTATTATTTTCATATGCACTAAAAAATATTACAATTTCCAAGACCCACGAGACAAACAGAGAAGAAAAGCCATGAGCAGAAACTTCAGGGAGCCACTAGACAGAGATTAAGGAGACTAGGCAACAGTACAATAGGGAGACACATGCAGACTGCAAGCCACACACCCGAAAGTTAGGAAATTATGGCTTTTAGGCTACTGCCATCTATAATTTGCAACACCATTATGCTTTGAGTGTGTTAAATAGCTCTGTCAACTGGTTTCAGTCCAAGTTGCCAGACATACTGCACCCTTTCCCTCATCTGTTTTTCTGCATTAGGATTACGTGGCATGTTGTCCTGGAGAGGCAGGACAAGTTCATGTATGGGTTTTCATACCTGTGGGCACAGATGCTGCATGGGCTGCATCGCCTGCTGCCTGCAGCAACCCTTGGGAAAAGCTTCTGTAGCAGTCATGGGGAAATTGCTCAGGTACAGGTTCAGATCATAGCCCTTTTACTGACAAAACCCCCCCAAATAATCCAAGGAAGCTCATGCGGGAAGGGATGAGCCAGGCTCTCAGTGGCTGTGCTGCCAGCAGGGCAAACACAGTTCCTAAAATGCTGCCACTGTGCAAATGGCACCACTGGGATTTAGTGATTATCTCATCTCCCTTTCAAACAGTAACACCAACTGACTTCTGCACTGGGGCAGGAGTCAGGAGATTAAATTCAGATCACATGGAATTTAATGCTGGAGGCTTTAGGATTAAGACTCCCAGTGAGTTTTGAAACCCCTCTGCTAAGCACCCAGAGGACCCCTGCTACCTTATGACATCCTCATTCCCAGACAGCAGTCAAAGCAGGATCAGAGATCCCACCATAAGAGTATGGACACAGGGCTCAGGGCTGTAGGGAGAGGGGAGCAGAGACTTGTAGAGGGAATATTCTGCATTCAATACTTGTAAGACCAAAACCTCAACACTGCTGAGACAATTATCAAATGTCTGTAATGATTTTTTTACATTTTACATCTACTTAGTGAGATGCTATGACAATTGCTATCCATTTTCAGGTAATCTTTTTTCCTTGCTCTCATATGTCCTTACTCTATCCTACCATATAGCAAATCCTCTATCCTATGCAGAGATTCCATTCAATGGGAAAGTTTTTATCTTGCAGCTCTAACAAGGGATTATCAGTTAATGTGTGACAAAACCCAGCATCTTTTAAACTGTTCAAAAGGCTGGATGAAGAAACAAAAAGGAAGTGGGTTGTGAAGGGAAACCCACTTCATGAATCTGCAAAGCAGCCACATGGGCTCCTTGTGGAGATCAGTCCCTGGGCTCTGAAGTGTCCAAGAGGCAGAAATCCTTCACCTGGGGTAGAGCAAGATGGGTTTTTTGAAAGAAGCCAGGCCAGTTACCTCACCTTGATCAGAACTCAGAGTATTGGACATTTCATTCCTTTTGTCTCTTAAAAACAAATGCACCAGCTGTGGCCCCAGGTCTGCCCTGCTCTGCCCATGACATTACCTGTCTGAGAGCTGCCCCGAGATGAAGGAGCCAATGAGGACCCCCACGAAGAAGAGGGAGGTGGTCAGTGGGGCTTTCCAGTTGTCCTCACACACCAGGTTCCACTGCAAGAGAAAGGCCTGTGCTCAGACACAGCCCCAACGCTGTGCCAAGCCTCGTCCGGCACAGGGGCTGCTGGTTGGAGACGCACACATTTCCATGCAATGGAATTATCTTTCCCCATATCCACACTTCCACTCATCCCTGGCACTGTTTTCTTAGTCAAGGTCACTGTTGGAACCTCCTGCTTAAAGCACAGGAAAAAGAAGGGAAAGTGATTGCCTCCCCCAGGCAACTCCACGAGGCCAAAACACCAGCAGCTGTCTGACACAGCCCCATTGCCTCTGAAGGGGATGAGTAGCCAGCAATGCCAAACCTGATGGGAGCCCGTGTGTGCAGCTCAGGGATTGCCCTGGACCTGTTTCCAGCACAATCCTCCCATCACATACCTACCAAACCCCTGGACCTGGCTCCCTGTTGTCCAAGATGCTCTCACTAGTGAAACAGAGCAATGGAGAAGGGTAAAGAACCATCCCAGCTAAGGACAGCTTCCAGTTTACCTCTGCCAGCACAAAACCTGCTGCATCTCTATAAATTCTGGGGCTGACAAAGCATATGTAAGAAGACACACAGAATGATCTCTTTTCTTGCACTCACATATTACCAAATTCTGTCCCACTCCACAACATGCACCACTGACTTGCTACCCATCACTCACAGCCTCATGACTGCAGATGGCTGCGGCTGCAGACTTAGGACAGTAGCCAGTGTGGAAACTTCCACCTAAAACTACTCATAACCTCAGACAAGGTTTAAAAAAAAATAAAAATGGTATCATGAGCCTCTGTCTACTGAAGTTACAGCTGAGCATGTCTCTGCCAAGGCTTGCTCCCTTCCTGGTGACTAATCTCCTGGTTAAGGCATGCCTGCCAGGAACACTTAGGGAGAGGCTTCAAACGTGTCACTCTCAGATCAGATAATTCTACCACAATGATAAGCTAATTAGATCACAGATCAAAGTATGGCATAATTTTAATAATTAGCCATGCTATCAGAGAGCGGGGCCATCGCTTGCACCAGCAGTCACCCTCTGCTTGGAGAATGGACGGGCCAAGCACAGGCAAAGGCTTGGTGGTGGAGCAGAAACCTGCCCTCAGAGCTGCTCAGGCTCCTCACTCAGCTGCAGGTAACAAGAAGCAACTCTTGTGTTACAGAGACACCTAGGTGCTGTCTGATGGCACCACAAGTCCTGCCAAAAACAAACCTCCGGTGGATCAGTGGCTGAGCTTCACTGCTACTGCCAAACAGGCAGGCAAACTCCAAAACAAGGGAGAAGATGGTGTGGTTTGATGCAGTTTGCTTTGGACTATAATTTAGGAAAGAGATGCAATCAATGCCTATTTTCAAGCAGAAGTAAGCTGCCAGCAGAGGGGTACAGGTTCAAAGTACTTCTGCCCTTTGCCCAGCCTGCAAAGCAATACCAGCTATATGACAAAAAAAGAAGTTGAGGTTAAAAACACAGCCCATGCCTCTTCCTGAGGAACACAAAAGTCTTCAATGCAGGAACAAGGAGGCTTACTAAAATGTGCCTCCAAGACTAAAATCTGATTAAGAGCAAAAGGAACCCTATGGCAGCATTTTCTGTAAGGTATTTTCTCGTCCCTCCTGGGAAGGGAGAGGCAATGAAGTGCAGGCCTGTCTGGGCACACACCTGCCCTTATCTGCACTGTGTTTGAGAAGGTGGCGGTTAGCACGTGGGTCAGTAGGGCTCTGGTATGTTCAAGGATGCTAGTTGTGAAAAACAGATGCAGGGATCTGCTTCACCTGTCAAAGAAAACAGATTGCTGTAGAGAAGGTTGCTGGAAATCAAGTCCAGTATTTAAAACAAAGCAAAATTCAGCTACAAAAACCATGGCATTAAGAGTACATTGCAGAGGTCTTTCACCATGTCCTGCCACACCTCCCTTTCCCCACTTGGGGAAAGCTGTTGACTAACAGTGTGGCAGAATTTGCAGCTGATACAAACTATTGTTAATTATCTGAGTGCTGAGCACCCTGGTCTGGGGCCACCAGCACGGCGCCTGCTCCTGGACCTTCCCTCCCCAACCTTGAGTTGCTCGAGGTTAAGGATCAGTGTTTTCAAAATGTCTCCATGGTGCCAAAGGCACTTTGGCTGTAAAATAAACCCAGCTAAATAATAACTTGCCCATGAAACTGCATTGCCTCCTTGGTGCCAAATGCCTCCTATCCAGGTGTTCGCTCCACCTTTTCCCATGACATATTGCACACCCAGCAAAAATTCACTGTACAGGGTCAAGTCTTTGAGATTTGGGGGATGTGGTAAACACACAGCATCTGGCTGTCCAAAGAGGGGTTACTGTCTACAGGAACTCACTGCATTTGACTAGAAAACACACAAATATATCAAATCCATCTGACTTTAAGTATACCTGAAGTTGCTGAGTGAACAATCCACCTATTTTAGCTCCAATACCACATGGTACCTGAGCAATACAGCCCTACTCTACAAGTACGCCTCATCTCCCAAATTCCAACCTCCCTGCCCCACAGACACTTGCTCCGACTGAGGCTCATGCCATGGCACTGCAGAGTGATCAAGCACGTATCAACATGGTAAGATTTCACTAGTGCTTCAGCGTATAGGGAAAAGTTAAATGTAGCTTATTTGACCCCTTCCTCAGAGGCTGCATCCATCACAGACAGCACCAAGCACACCATGGCTACAGGAGCTACAGCCCAGTCACAGTTTAACTGCCTACAGCTACAACTTCCAAATTGTCTCTACTGGGGTAATTATACATTAACCAGAAAATAAGTAATTCTGTAATGTCCCTGGCAAAGCAGACTGGGGAGCAAAGTTCATGTAAGATTCCAAGCAAGGCCTCTGAATGCTAGGAATAGGAGCTGCTCAAGAACACTGTTATAAATCACTTTCATTCCCATCAAATCCCTATGATGCCTTCTGACAAGGTCCCAGCAACTGGAAGAGCCAATTCTACTGGGTGCTGCTGGTAGCAAAAGTATAAATGGACAAGCTTTCTGAAAAACTGAAATTGCTGTAGAAGGTGCCCTGACTGCCCAAAGTGCCCCTGCCGCCAATCAGAAATCACTAATTAACATCCTGAGTACAACCCATTCACATCAGAGGAGAAAACACTAGTGGAGCCTTGTGTAAATGGGTGGGTCTGCAAACCAGGGAAAATCTGAACTTGTTTCCAAGAGTAAAGCTGATGATGAATAACTCAAGAAGCGTTAATTATTCACAGATGGCTCCATCCTGCTCTCTGGGAACCAGGGCCAGCAATGAGACCAGCTCTGCTCGGTGCACAGGTGACAAGCACAGGCACCTCCATGCCCGAGCACAGGGTGGGCTTCCAGGTCTGGGCAGGGCTACTCTCCACTGATGGAAAGAGACATAACAGAACAGAAAAGACCTTCAGATGCCTTCAAACCTCAGCAATTCCTATCCAGTCTCTTGCCTCTGCCAGTCCCAAAAGCTTCTGGTTTCTGCCTTCACTAACATCAGTGCCAGGGCTGGGACAGGGACTGAGCAGGGAGACACAGGTGACAGACCAGTAGCCCCAGTAGAGCCTCTGGTACTCACTCTGCCCTTTGCAGGGGCCTCGAATTGGTGGCTGGGGTACATGCCATACCCCAGTGGTGGAGGGCAGCTCAGTGTGTCCCCAGGGAGTGGTGCTGGGTGGCAACCTCGCTCAAGGGAACTAATCAGATCCTAATGCCTGCTCCTAAGGGCAAAACTGGTGCTTGTCCTTGAGCCTCTAATTCATGTTTGATCTGAGCATCATTATCTGGAAGTAAAAGAGAAGTAGATTAAGTTCCAGAAAAGAATACCAATGTAACAGACCCCAGGAGCCTGCCAAGAGGAAAAGGAAACCCTGCAGCCCCTTCATCTCAGCCAAGGGATCACTCTTGACCCCACAATGACTCACATTTCCACTTGCTCACCATTACACTTACAGCCCCTTTCTTACATCATGCTGGCCTGATGATCACCTGTGGACAGATCCACGTTTCCCCATCATCTCCATTTTAGTCTTAAAATGGAGATGATGCAAATGACTCAGTCTGGGATTCTCTGTTCTCAGAGTTCAGCATGTCCTCACAGACCAAGTAACACAGGTGCTGAGCTGGCATCTCCCACTTCCCTTCAAGCAGCAATAACAACAGAATTTAATGCAACTGAACAAATCAAATGAAGTCTCCAGCACTTAATCCTGTACCATCAAGTTCTGCTCTTCAACTAAGTTCTTGAACTGAAGCTGTTTCTTCACTGAGCTATTCTGATGGCATGTCCTGGCTTGTCTTTCCTAATACAGAGAAAAATGCTGGGTACAAAAATAAGCATCTCAAATTTATCTAAACTGCCTCTTTCCAGCATTTCAACAGTGCCTGTTTTCCTTGTTTTGAAACCAAATTCTGCATTTTTTCCAAATGTCCATGACAATTTTGAAACAAAACAAGTATCCTTCTTTTCCATCTGGTTTACAGATGGGAACCTGGCACTTGGTTTCCATCTCTGAATGTGCTATTGCCTCTCTGGCATGCCCCAGGCCCTATGGCAAACCCCACTGCTGCATCCCATCCGAATCCTGCATGGAATGCTCTGTTTGGCACCTGCCAAAAATTATTTACCATTCATTAAGAAGAATTACATTTCTCCTCCTTTTGCTTCATTCTCCCAGAGCAAGCATTGACTCCAAAACAGAGATGACAAGTTCATAGACACCCCAGGATAAACTGACCTCCCTCTGGCAGTGAGAGTGGCATTGACTGTGCCAGTGGTGGCCATCAGGCACCCACCACGCAGCTGTGCCAGCCCATGGGTTACAGCTGGGCAAGTGGGCAGCACAGGCTGCTGCTTCAGTTTGCCCATGGCCAGGAGCAGGGCAAGCTTCCCATGCACCCCTGCCTTGATTTGATATTGTGAGGGATCTCCAGCAACTGAGTACAACTGTCAGCACAAATGGCAAGTGTCACATGTGCCAGTGACTTCCCTTTGAGCAGGTAACAGGAGGCTGACATCCCCTGCCCACATCCTGCCTGCCTGGCATGTGGCTGAGCCCATGTCTGCACACCCCTAGCACAGACCCTCCTCCTATGTCCTCAGGGCACAGACTTCTCGCCTCATTATCAGAACCTTTCCTGGCTGTGCCATCCATCGATGTTTTTTTTGGTGGCATATGTTGCTGCTGAGTCACAGGGACTCGTGAGGAGGGTTCCACACCCATTTGCTGCCATGAACCCCGAGGGTGAGCCATCAGTGCATGAGGAGGGCGGAGCCTGCCAGCTGCCATTGTCTGGCATGAGGGTGACCCCGTTATTCCCTGAAACCCCTTACACAACGCAGAACAGCAGCAGCACTCTTACAGCTTCAGAGGAATAATTTTCCTTCTCTAACGGAGCTCCACACTCCGTGCCAGCGTTACGTCCCTGCGACCACGCCATGGCACGGCCAGAAGACCCAAACAAGTGCTTACATGACCCGGCACCGCTGATGTTCCCACATGACACTCTGTACAAATGATGCCACTGCAGAGCCTTACAAACTGACCGGACAGCCTGGGAGTGACCGCGGCACCTGCCTCGCACCAATCCCAGCGCTGACGGCCACGGAAGCCACTGGCATTCCAGGGTGCGGGACCAGCGAGGGTCCACTATGCTCTAGCCCCAGCCAGGCTGGGTGTGTGTTTACCTGAACGAGTCTATGTCCCCATTCAACGCTGCACTGAGAACGAGCAATTCCACCGGATAGAAAATTTACCGGGACGGTCAGCGTGTGGCAGGACGAAACTACCGGGCTTCTATTTTCAGCCTCTGCCTTCCCCCTCCACAGAAACCTGTCTTCAAGTAAAACAAGCTGGAAAACACAGCTGGGATGGCGAGGGCGGGCAGCTCCTTCGGCAACCCTTACATCTTGCATCCCTCCCGCTCCTCGCAGCATCGTGCCCACCCGGACCCTTTCCCACAGGCACTTCACCCGCTGGTTCCTACTCCCTGTTCGCCGTCCCCCAGGCAGAATGACATGCCCCGGCCCCGGCAGAGCCCGGGGTAGGGGTGTCATCGCGGCCGCGCACCTCGGTGACGATGGTGGAGCGATAGACATCGCGGCTGTACTCCCAGCCGTCCAGGCACGGCTCCTGCTCCACCGCCTCCAGCTCGACGTCGGAGCCGGGTCGCAGCCCCAGTGCCGAGAAGTTGGCGAGCGCGGCCAGGCGGTAGCGGCGGCAGCGGCTCGGCGCCTCCTGCCCGCCCCGCAGCTCCAGCGGGATGCTGGCGTTGCGCCACTCGCCGCTCAGGTTGGCCCCGCGGGGCACGACGCACCGGTGCTCGGGGGTGCCGGCCAGGAACACAACCGACATCCCGTTAAAGCCATTGGGAATGATGCTGGCGCTGAGCAGAAAGAAGACGAGGCGCTGGAAGCGGCCCCATTCGCCCAGGAAGGCGGTGGCCGCGTCGTAGTCGCGCATGACGCGGCCGAGCTGCGGACACCGATACCCGCGGAGCAGTCTGGCACGGGCAGGANCTCGCCCAGGAAGGCGGTGGCAGCATCGTAGTCGCGCATGACGAGCGCGAAGCTCCGGCAGTCTCCCGCAGGCTCTGCGTGCTCCGCCGAGGCGGTGCGGGCAGCTCCGCCCCCGCCCGGCCCAGCCCCCGCAGGGCGGTGCGTCCTGGCCCGGCGGTCTCGGCCGGAGGGGAGGAGGGGGGACTGTCCTAGCGGCTCTGCCGGCCCCGCCTCCCCGCGGCATCCCCGGAGCCTTCCCCCGGCCACCGCTTCTGCCTCGCCGCCGGCTCCGGAGCTTTCCTTAGGAGGCGTGTCCCGTTTTTTTCCATTTATTTCCCTGGGCAGCCGCAGCCGGGGCGGACCGGGCGGAGGCGGTACCGGCAGGGCGAGACCGGGCGGCTGCCTCGGCAGCAGCTGCCGGTGCGAGATTAGCGCCCGGTGGGAGCGCGGCGATAGCCCCCCCGCCCCCAGCCTTCCCCGAGTCCCGAATCCCTCCCTTCGGGGACCCAAAACAGGCTACCCCCTGTATTGCTGCCGCAAGATGGATGCACAGCATCGTACCACCCCCGCAGGAGCGGGGCACAGCCGGGCATCACGAGAACAGTTAATAGACAGGGAACTGGAGCAGCGAGCCATCAGCTGGGAGCTGGCGGGTCTGCCAGGGCCGGCGGGGTCTCTCTCCCCGGATCATCCCACGAAACGTAGAGACGGCAATAATGTGAGCCCTCCTACACACTGGCACAGAGGAAAACAAGGATCAAACGCTCTCACAGCCCCTGAAATCCTGTCCCTAATGCAGTCCCGTGCTTTTTCCCAGCAGTGTTTACTCTCGGCAACAGTCAAGGTCAGCAATGTCTGCTCAAGGAGCCTGTAGCAGCTCTGGCCTCGGGAGAGGAGCTTTTTATATTCCCATCTCCTATCCATTTACTATTCCTGCTCTACACGTGACTCTGGCTTTGCCTGCAGTCGGATACGTGGATAGCTGTCAAAGCCATTTCAGAAATCTGAACAACGCTGTCATTTTCTGAAATAACTCAGGGGGGCACTCAGAAACCCGGTGGTGTCTGAAACAAGCACAGTGCTTGCCCTGCTCGTACAATACGACTCCCTAGAGTTGTGAGCAGGGCGAGCTGTGAGCAGGGCGCCCATGTCAGGCTGTGCCCAGACGAGGATTCCCGTGCCGGCCATGGGCGAGAGCAGGCTGGAAAGCACCGCTCCAGCAGAGATCACAGAGGGCGACGCGGGAGTATGGGAAGGAAGCAAAGGAGTGGGAGCGATGGCTCGGCGGTGCTTGGGGAGGAGAAGCAGATGGCAACATTTATCTGGCCAGGCAGCGATCTGCTGCTGCTTCAGATGTGGGATGAAGAACCCATGTCGTGGGAAGATTCAGATATCTCCTGTTTGGAGAGGACATCCTCATGCCGGGCCTGGGCTACTGAACAGTCTAAGCTGTCCCCAATGATAAGAGGAGGGTGGGGGCCAGTTGGGACAGATCAGGGGTTCCCAGGCAGCAGCAGGCAGCAGCCCTCCACCTGCCCTGCCCTGGGGCTGTGCAAAAACCATAGTAAAGAAATGCAATGTATGCCTGCTCCCATGGGGAAATTAGGGATGTGGAGTGTATTGTCTTAAGCATTAATGTTAATGCAATTTTAGTAATTATTCAGTCAACAGTAATTTATTACAGAGGACTAATTTGCAGTGCTCAGAAATAACTGTGGTTAGGCTGCAAATTTAGCATATCAAAAGTAGTGGTAGACATTGACTCAGTAAGTGGTAGATGATGTGCTGAGGTTTATCTGGTTTGCAGATGCATCCTTAACATATTAAAATTTCACGTGTCTGACATGAAAACACCACAGCGTTTTCTCTTACATTGTGAACCTGCATAAATTAGCAGTTATAGAAATCCTTTATGTTCTAGCCAGCTGTACTAGTTTGAAAGCAAACCAATGAGAGATTCTAAATCAGAACTACAATTTAATAGGAAAATTAAAAATAAATGCAGTAGTACAGAAACACTGGCGGAGACAGAATACAACCTGACACCCTGTTGGTCAGGGTGGTGGTAGCAGTCCAATTAAATGGTGGCTGCAGTCCTCCTGAAGTGATAGATGTGGTTCTGTTGAAACAGTGATCCTGTAGAAGGGTCTGGTCTTCCTCTGAAGGTCCAGTGGTAAACAGCTCTTGTCCTCTGGGAACCCAGTAGGTAAGGGCTGAGTGTGGGGTTCGAAACCTCAGATTATATCCAGGTAGGAATGCTTGGTTCCTCCCCCTGGGTGGAGCATCTCACAATGGGATGATGTAATTTTATGAGTCATGCAGTGAGGCTTGATAGCCCATTAACAGCAGATATGTCCCCGAGGGAGTTATCAGGGATGTGTCATGGAAGAGATAAAGAACATTGCCTCACCCGGTTTTAACAGATGGTGATAGAATACATACTTCTGGTTACATCTTACATTGTAACCTACGACACAAGCTCTGCCACAGCACCACAAACTCCTACTGCAATCACCATAACCCAGAGCTTTTGCTGGGTGCTTGTGGCAGGACATCCTCCTCCCTCTCTCTCATGGCTGGGGCATTTGGAAGAGATAACTCAGGCCAGATTAACAGCCCAGCAAGGGGTCAGAGAGCCCAGCACGGGGTCACCTCCAGGCACCCGAGAGTCTGAGCCCCAGCCCCGAGTATACATCTTGGTATGAGAGCAGATGTGGAAAGAGCTGAAAGAAAATAAACATCGGTGACCAAAAGACATGGTTCTTATGTCCATAAAAGTCCACACGAATTATCGCAGAGGTAGAAGTCTCTTACACACTCCTTGGGAACGTGTGAGAAGATTCTTCCTGAAGCTTGGATGCAACTTCATGGTTACTTTACTGGAAATTGAGGGAAAGGATTTCGATGTGTGCCCCTTCAACAATTTGGTGGTAAGAAACATTGGATCCTAAGTTATATTATTTCTTAGCTAGCTGTAAATTTAATGGTACCTTTAACCCTGCATGTATAATACTAGTACTCCCCTTTTTGTCTTATTCCTATGTAGTAATAGTTTGTTTTAAGTCTTATGTCTGTTAGTTTTGTGTCTATTAATGAATAATTCATTCTATAATAGACTGAATCAGGCATTATTAAAGAACTTGCGAATGAGAGTGGGTCTTGGGGTGCTGGCCACCTCAATAACGCGACTGCCTGCTGCCAGAGGCCTGGACAAAAGGCAGGGACTTACTTAAACCCACATCATCCATTCATAACAGTGCTCCCCAGCTTGCAAACCCCACTTGTGATCCAACATCAGGGATGCTTTAACCCAAGCATGGAGATTATGAAAACCACATGGAAACAGCGGCCAGTGAATGGCTTGGACAGTTGTGGAGTAAATTCACTGTGGGGGAAGGACCCGTCCTCGTTCTTCCAACTGACCCTTCTGAAAGAGGTCAGTGCATGTGTCCAGAGAATGGCAACGGAGCTAGGGAAGGAGCTGGAGCATAATTCTGATGAGGAGCAGCTGAGGGAGCAGGAGGGGCTCTGGAGTATGGGAGGTTCAGTGGACACCTTCTTGCTCTCTACAACTCCCTGAAAAGAGGGGGAAGTGAGGTGGAGGTTGGTCTCTTCTCCTAAGGAACAAACAATAGGATGAGAGGAAATGGCCTCATGTTGCACCAGGGGAGGTTTAGGTCGGATATTAGGGAAAATTTGTTCGTGACACTGGCATGGACACTGGTGGAGTCACCATCCCTGGAGGGATTTAACACACATGAAGATGTGGGACTTGGAGACATGGTTTAGTGGTGGGCTTGGTAGTCCTGGGGGCTCTTTGCGCCAAAACAATTCTATAATTTTACCACAGCCTTATAAAACACATTTTCAGCTATTAGATGAAGAGCAGTGTGTGGGAAATGAGGTCAGGGAGAGTCCTGTAAACTGAAATCAGACACCAAGGAGCCAGCAGAGCAAAGGAGTACTTCATTATAGAGGGAGATGGAACAAATCTTTGAATGGCTGAGACACCACCTCTAGTGCAGGCACTTGGTTCTTGTGGAAGCAGAAAGCTGCACCAATGGCTGCTGGATGCCACAAGCTGCCCCGAGCTGTGGAGCAGCCCAGGGCAGTCACATTATCCTCACCCAGTGTGACACTGTGCTACTGCTGGCATCAGAGCTCCTGCCCTGCTCCAGAGTGGGGTGGTACTGCTCACAGCAGCTCTGCTTTTTCTGCTAGGGCAAAGCTCCTTTGAATGGATCTTCCACTGTGGTGGGACAGCTGTGCCACCCTCCCAGTAGCCATCTCAAGAGCTGGGAATTAGAAAGCACATGAGAATTTAGAGTTTTGTCGATTGCATAGCACTTGGATTGTGTGGAAACTTGCTTAGCAACAGGGCAAAGCAAGACCCATTTTGTATGTGTCCTCTGAAGGGCTCTGTGCCACATTCTGGAGCTCCCACGCCACTCTGCTGGAGTGTGATACAGCCCTGCTTTGCCCAAAGCCCTGGCCTTGCCCTCCTGCCTGCCTGCTGCCCACCCTGGAGTTGGTGATCACATCCATCAGGGTCACATCCCACTGGACCAATAGCATCTGGGAAAAAGGTATCTTTGGCAGCCTTTAAAAAGGCTCTTGACTCTTCTCAACCTTTTTCCTCTCTCAGCAATATAGTGCAAGTACCCCTGGAGCAGTGCCAAGAGTTGTCTGATGTTCACTTGAATCCAGCTTGTGGGACTTGGAGCTTTTACGGGCATTATGGCCATCACTTCCCAGTTTCTGGTAGTGGTGAATGAACATCTCTCCTCCTAAGCAAAGCCCAGCAGACAAACATTTGGTGTGAATGATTTTTCATCTTATTTGTGGTAGAAATCCTGTAAAAGAGATGGAGTAAGGATGCCTGTCTTTAGCATGTGTGTGAGGATTTGGGATAAACCCTCCCAAAGCCCACCTACTCAAGTGCAGTCAGCTTTCCCAAGGCTATCCACCACTCACAAAGGACTTCAATAATTTTCCCTGGCACAATGTCGCTCCAGCCAGGGAAGAAACATTGCTTTGGCCCTGGTGGGGATCAGCACACATTTCCTCTGCAGCAGGAGCAGGTGCATCAAGGCAAACACGTCCTGCTTCCCTGGCCCGCAGCCTTTGGGTCAGAGCTCAGTGACATGGCTCAGGGCTGCATCAGAGCAAGGAATCGCCAGAGGTCTTGCCAGGGAAGAGACGAGATGCTCAAGCCCATCACTACGTGTTATAAAGACCTCTCCCGGAGCGATCATTGCCAGAGATCTCCCGAAGCGCTGCCTTCTGGGAGGATTTGGATATTCTTGCTCGGGAACCTCCCCACCACGCCGGAACTCCTCACAGAGCTGGCTCTTGTCCCATCCTGCTCGAAGCCGCTGGATATTTCCGTTTTCATCACTAGATGGAGCAGGAGACAGCACTGCGTCCGGATGGAGCTCTACCTTGCCCCATGGCCCTGCACCCAGACAGCTCCTCTGCCCCTCATCCACTCCCCACATCCTTTATAGACCCCTGCATCCCAGGCACACCCATTTACCACTGTCTCCCCTACACATCCCATACATTCCTTTGCACATCATGCATCCAGTGCCCTCCTTTACACCCCCTGCACTCCCCCAGCTGTTGGGAAAACCCCTGGGACATGCTGCCTGGGGAAGCTGGGATTCTCCATTCCAAGGACAGATTAGACATCTCTTGGGAGGGTCATGGGTGGTTGGTGCTGCCTAGGGACAGGGGCAAGGTGTGAGTGGCCTCCCGAGAGCCCCTCCAGCCAGATTTTCCGGTGATGGTGTCCATGTCTCACTGGTGAGCCCAAGTCCTCCCAACCCATGGTCCCACAGTGCCAGCAGCTTGGGGAGGACACGCTCGTCACTGTCCTCCTGGAACCCTTCAGGTTTGGGAGCGAAGAACTAAGAAGTTTCTTCAGAAGATAGTTATTCTCATTAATAAAGCCAAAAGCCTGAACCAGGCTTGAGCAGTATCTTAGCAGAGTGAAGTGTGACCCTGTGCACATTAACTACCCTGAAAGCAGTACTGGCCCCAGCTCAGGCCCTCCCCACTGGGCTTCCTGCAAAAGGAACTGCTTTAGGACTACTTAAACATTCAGAATATTTAAGTGTCCCGGTGGAGAAGCTGCTCCTGGGCTGGAAGAGCTCTGAGAGTGTTTGCTGGGGAGAAACAGAGGCAAAACAACTTGCAGATAAATATCCATAGAATCAGGAGCAGTTTTCTGGGTTTTACTATATGTGTAGGGAAGATTTTTTTCCTCCCTAAAGTAATTAAAATAGCTTCTTTCACACAGGAGAAAGGGAAGAGAGGTAACTTTTCCAAAGAGCCTCTTTCCCTCAATCCCCCTCCTACGGTGCAGGACATTTATCCTCAGAGAAAAGGACAGACTGAGATTGAGTCCCTGGGGCAGACATGCAGTAACAAAAGCAAAGTTAAACCACTCCAAACAAAAGCTGCAGCAGAACAGGGGTGTGGTGATGGAAATAATGCCTGGCTAAGTAGGAAACTTAAATGATGATACATGGAAAAAGTTAAAACAATTAAAACTTGAATCAATCTGGCCCTGGTCCCACCTCATTTAGCTAATAAATGCCGTGCTTCATCATGGTGGAGCTTACGCCTCTTTTTTTCTAAAGAAGAGAGGAGGCTCCCAGTGTTGGGCTGGTCAGAGTAGCTGCGTGGGCAGCAGAGGGTCTGGGGGGCCCCAGTGCTGCCCAGGCCCTCTGTACCCCTCAGTCTCACAGTGGGGATCACCCCAAGGGGCTGAAGCCCCCCAGCATTAATGCCAAGGGCAGAGAGGCCAGGGGTGGTGGTGGCTAAACCATAGAAACACATCCAGCATTCAAGGGTGAACAGAAAAACCACTAACTGGAGAGTCATAAGCATGTTAATTATTTGAATATGTGCACTAATTAGACATGGAGTTACACAGACCCACACTATGGGAACCTTTCCTGCCACATGCAGATCATCAGAGATTCTGTCTTTTAAATGTTTTAGGCACATACAGACAATTTCCATATATGAACACTTGCCAAATAAAACCTTTTAGGTTAAATATTGGAGGCGCTTACCTCATATCTCTTCTGACTTTCCCATACACCAGTGATTTGAATCCCAATCAACTATTAAAACCAGACCCATCAAGATTGAGCTACAGAAGCAAACATCCCTCTGACACAGCTGCTAACCCCAGCCTGCCCTTGCCTCCCAATCCCCCATACTCCCACCACCCAGTGGGCTCCTGTACTCCAAGGGTCAGCAATAACTTCTCCTTGGGAAGAAGGCCCAGATCACTTCAGCAGTGACAGCAGTAACACCCCCAGCACTGCAGAGCTGTGGATCCCAGTCTGATGACAGCCTGGGACATCAGGTGGGAGAAAGTTCCCTTGGAGTGTCACTGTGGCTGGTCAAACATCACCAAAACCACCGATTCATCGGCCTTGTGCAGGGGCAGAGGCAGCAAAGCTCTGGACCATCACAGGATGAGCTGGGTCACACTGGTGGAGAGGAGCCAGGCACCAGTGGGGGATCACGTAACAGGCAGAGACACAATGGCCTTTCCCATCTCCACACCTCATAAGATGTAGGATGCCAGGAAGGTCTCAAGTTAAAAAAACCCCACACCAACTCCCCCCAAAACACAGGCCAAACCTCAAAGAAGCTCTCAATGAAATGTGAAAAGCAATTCACATTTGCAATTCATATGGAGATGCAATTCGTAACTCCAAGATGCTTTTTGAAGTTTATCCAGTGTCTTTCTCACCTGGATGCCAGGGGAACCCCACATGTACAGACCAGGCAAAGGCCAAGTGATGTGACCATAACACAATTTTATTTTTTGTTTCATACAAATAGCACCCTCCCCATATTTTACAGAGTTTAACAGCATTATCTGGTGACACAGAAGGTGACACTTGCCTGTGGCTGCTCCTGCAAGCCTCACAATAGGAATGGGGTGGCCTGAAGCCAGGAAACCATGCACCCTGGGATGGGCCTGTGTGAGGCAGCTCCAAGCTCTGCAGGGGGATCAAGTGAATTGATTACTCCTAAGAAGGGGTATCATGAGAGGCCATGTGGAAATATTGATTTGAGGGAACTTGGAATCACATTAGAAGAACGGCTCCATGCCCAGCACTCCCAGCGCTGTACTGGTGTGCCAGCCAAGCAAGACCACCAAGGGTGCCTTGGCTCAGCTGGGTGTTTAAAATGAGGGCAATAAACCAACTTACGAACTTCTTGGTGTTCCCTGTATCAGGGCTGCTGACTCCTGGCATCCTGCAGGACATGGCCACCATGCAGGTGAAGTCAAATGGGGACAAGAGCCCCAGGGAGTGACAAACAGCACCACTGGCAGGTCCAAATGTCTGCCTGGAAAAGGGGGAAAGGCCCCCTGTGCCATTCATGTTGAGTTTTCCATCATGCAGCTGAGCTGTATTCAATCCTGGATTGGGTGAAGCCTGAACTCTCAAGCTACAGGCACCAGAGCTCAAACCAGCAATGTGTAAGGATAACAGAGGAATTCAGAATAAATGTTTCTGACAAGGGCAACCTAAGGAGCTCCAAGTAGAGCCCTGCAAACCAGGGCAGTAATGCTCCCCACCTGATAACCACTAGTCTCCTCGTTTACACTTGTCCCAAACATTCCCCTTCAGAGGGTCCAACTGACAAAGCAAGGCCATGCAAATACAAGAAAAACATGGTTCAGCTCTGTGATAAAAATTTCCATGTTTCTTGTCATTTAATAATTAAAAATTCCTGATGGCAGAAGGAGGGGGAGGTGGATGTCCTGCTGCTAGCAGGAATGCACACAGCCAGCATCCCTGTGGTACCCAGCTGGAGGGAGCCCAAGGCTGCTGGGAGGCTGCAGGACACAGGGCAGGAGCTGCTGTGTCTCTGTAAAGCGCTGCATGAAGAGGTCTAGATGAAGACCAGTAACACCCTAAAATCCCTTCTGGGGTGCACAACCTGTAGGAAGAAATTACCTGCTCAGCCCCAACTAGGATCATGCTCTCAACCTTCCCCCAATCCCCAATTTTCCCTCTTATACAGAGCCAGGAGGCAAAGGGGTGCTTTGCCCATCTCCCCCTTTCTTATTTTCCCTTTCCATGGAAGGAAAGCAACCACAAGCATTTCTTTTTCTTCCCCACATCCTTCCTCTCTGAAAGTGAGGCAGAAGAGGAGTGAGGCTGTTGCAAAGCAGAAGTAACCTCATGGTACCAAAGACACAGCTCCCATCACCTTGCCCAGCAGTACTCAGCAGCTGAGCAACTCAACTCTCTCTCTCTTTCCTCCAAGTACTAACATGAAAAAACCCACATTTCTCTAACAAAGCAACATTTCAAGATCCACAAAATCTCTTCCCTGTCAAATAAAGTGGATGATGGACCTGGCTGAAAGCACAGCCTTGGAGATGGGTATAAATCCAATCCTGTCGCCCTGGGACTTGAGGCTCACCCAAGTTCCAGTTATTCCCTAAGTGCCTGGAGGGATTTTATCACCCCCTCCCTGCTGGGAGGCAGACCCAGATAGCAGCAATCTGAGGATCTAGAAATAAAGGACTGCAACATTATAGCAAAAACTGGGGAACAGTCACAATAGCCAAAGCAAAGGCATCTGTGGGCAGAAGTGGGGATAATCAAAGGGTGCTCCAGGTTACTGCAGTGTCCTTTCAAGGTGTGCTTGAGTGATTAGATGACAGAACAATTGAATTAGAAGCCTCATCACACACTCAGTGTGGAGATCTCTTGGGGAACTCAAATCAGTCCATGTCAGCCTCAAACTGCACTGCCCTGGTCCAGGGAGTTTCACTGTAATTACTGCTTTAAGAGACCACCCGTCCTTAGCACATCTGCTGGGATGCAGCTGAGTGAGGCACCCACTGGTATCGTCCGGACTCTCAGGGATTGGTTTTTAATCACTGGGGCAGCCACAGGACAGAAGATTAGGGTCAGGACATAAGAGACAGCTTCTTTTGTTAAAGTGCCTTATTTTCTTCGAGCTTTTAAAACATCTTCTAAAACATCTTCAGTAGAAGGAGGGCACAAAAAAAAAAAAAAAAGCAATACAGGTTTTATATGAAACAGAGTAGAGAATTAATCAATATTTACACAGATCTTGGATAAGATTATAGCACAGACTAATAACCCAACACAGTAAAAAGCAGAGTGTCAAAAAGAAGGGAAAAACCTGTTTGAATGCTTTCAACACCATTCCCAAGAGATCCCAAGTGTAAACGGTTTTATCTAGGAAAAGGCATTTTAACTTGGGCTTTGGTAATCGGGGTCGATTACAGCCCCGTTGCTTGCAGCCGGCAGGAGGACGTGGGTGGGCGCACGGCCACCCGACCTCTCCAGAGCACAGCCCAGGCTTAGACGAGTTCAACTTTAGCGTTTGGATAAACAGCCACCACATCATATCCCTCGGGGGGTTTAACCCTCTCTTTGGCGTGCGTCTCACAGTACAGCTGCTCCTCAATGAAGAAATACCCTCTCTGCTTCAGGTTGAGGCCACAGTCGTCACACATGAAGCACTCGGGGTGGTAGAGTTTGTCCCGAGCCTTGACGATGGTGCCCCTGGGAGAGATGGGGAAAGCTCAGGTGAGGTGGAGAAACAACGCGCATGAACAGCTTTTCCTGCTGCCTCAAGTAAAACAGAGTAGGTGGAGGAAAGCAGCATGCAGGGACAGGTAAGGGTGTTATCAGGGGTTCTCATCCCAACATCTCAGCCCACCCAAAGCTGCCACCTCATTTCAGGTGTGGCTTCGCTACGCTTCTGCACGAAGAGAAGCTCCACACCCGGCAGCACTGCTCCACAGCTCGATGCAAAGCAGAGCCTTAAATATCTACACTCAGCCTGGATCTGAAAATCAAGAGCCAGCACCTTGCAAGGACTGGGGCTGTGCACTCACAGGCACTATGACTTGTGGAGCAGAGACCCTCAACTCACAGCATCAGCAAGAACACAGTTACAGTCATTTGCACAGCTCATACTCAGCCAGCATATCTGGCTTGAGCAGGATGTAAATTACAGCAAAACATAAATTACAATAGGTCATAAATTACAACAGAGCCAAACAGAAAAACACCTATACTTTCTGAAATAAACATCCATCTGTCAGAGAGTAACCCACAGTTCTCTTCTTCTCAACACTCAAGGTGTCTCTCCCCCCAACCCTTGTAAGGCAGCGAAGGAGTGCCAGTGCTGTGGTGCTATTCATAGTCCCTGGGCAGCTACTATGATAAGCAGGGCACAAACCATCCCATAAACTATCCCTTGCAAGATTCCCTTAAAAGGGGCAATCCAAACTGTATTGCTCAGCTTTAGATATGGTTAGAAAAAAACAGAAAGGGATTCAAGGTATTCTCCTATAAATTATAACCCATGTGCCTGGCAGGACCCAACCCAGCCATGTTCCAGTGTTACCATCCCCACTGCACAGGGGGCTTTGGTGAGGCAAGACACTTACACAATCCCGTTCCCGCAGCGGGTGCACTCGGGAAGCATCTGCAGCCCAGACATGGGACCACCAAGCTTTGGCACTGGGGGTTTGATGTTTCGGGGGTTGCTCAGTTTGTCGAGTTTTTCACCTGCCAAGAATTATAAAGACACAGACTGAAAACTCAGCCTCTCAGGGCAGTTTTTTTCTCTTTTTCTTTCTTTTTTTTCCTTTTCCCTTAAGGAGTCAAATGAGTCTCTGCGTGTCACAACAGGATCTACAACTTCCTTGGAAGTTCCAGGATAGCACCAGCTCAAGAGACATGGACCATGTCAAAATACAAAGCAGCTGTGATCTAGAGATGTGAGGTTAATTTAGCTGTAACACTACTTACTAAGTTAAGAATAATAAATAGTGAAGAGCTCAGAAAAGCTCAAAAAAAAAAAAAAAGTTCCATCACACCAACATTTCAGGTACACTTGGTAGATCCACCATCTGTCAGGGAGATGGAGATGAAAGCCTTTCAGAAAATGAGGCAAACTGAACCAAACAATAATAGAATCACATGCACTTTTCTTCCTAGAGCACGCATTTAAGCTCAAATAATCTAAACCAAAATATTGTGATAGAAGATAAGGTCTTCTGAGGCACCAGGCCTCCTTTCATGAAGGTCCAACAATAGGAAAGGAAGCAATGAAGATTTCGTGCATGTGAACAGTATCATAGCAGAGTTTTCAGTGTTGCTGCCCGCACTCCCTGCAGACCATCTACCATCTGCCCTCCGATTCTGGACAACACCAACATGCTTGTTGCCAACCCCTGGGATACTTAAAAGCTTCCAGTAGTGACTGCATGGTTTTCCATGGCTGACAACTGACTGGTCTGTTTGGCATATATTGATCTATGGTTCCTCTGTGATGGCCTAAGTTCATAGAAAGGAAGAAGGACCATTTGGCTCACCGTTTGGAAAAGCAGGAGAGGAGCTCTTGGATGAACAAGTCATTCTCTAGAGTTCTAACTTGCCATACTCCCATAGCTTCCAAGGTGTTTCAGTCCAGGGTCCATTGTAAACACGTGCTTCAAGCCCTATTGCCCAGAGGTCTCAGTAGGGCACAAGCACTTTCTGACTGAGCTATCTGCACATACTCTGTGCCAGTTTTGGCATCTTCAGAGCAAAATCCAGTGCAAGTGCCTCCCATGGCTCCAGGAACATCTCTGCCTTTCCTAAAAGGAACTTTTAGTACCTGGAGCCAATGCATCGTCACTGCTGGTTGCTCACTGACCCCGGGCAGGGTCACACAATAGATACACTTCGAAGGGCATTGCTCAGAAAAGCTTCGTTTCGTGGAGAGACCCCTGCTCCTCCATCCAGTGTGTCTCAGGAGTGCTTACTGTCCTGGGCCCAGACAGGAAGGAGGGTGCACACCTGACTCATCCCCTGGGATGCACAGGTGCCTTCACACCACAGCCCCCCTCTCCAGCCATGGCTCTGACACAGAGGCCAATGCTGCCAGCAGTTCCAGCCAAGTGGGTAAAACCAAAAGGACAAACTTCCCACCAGACCCCACTTCCCCAAAACACAATACAGTGTTTGGCAATGCAAAGAGCTTTGATACATGCAAGAGTGCCTGCACAAGAGCAGAGCAGGGCTACTCCACCGCAGGAGCTCCCCCAGTGCTCAGCTGGCTCTAGCCAAGCCCCTTGTTGAATCCTTCTGCTGCCTTGCTGGGAATAAACTGAAGCAACCGCTCAAGCTGTTGGCTTCCCCCAGCATGCGACCCAGCGTGCTTGGACTAAACACGCTCATCTGCCAACATTTAACAGTTAAGCTGTCACTGCCTCTCATGCGGAGTGCTTGGATAAGCTGCTTAAAAAAGGAAAGAAGGGGAAAAAAAAGGGATTTTACAGCAAAATGAACCCTTCAGAGAAGGCTGCTTCCCATCTTCCTGAACTGTGGATCATTTCCTTCTATTTACCAGCTCCGTCTCATGGTGATTTATGGTCTTCAGCAGGGCAGCAAAATGCTTTAACTCCACAACCTCAACCATGCCATCCCTGTTATGGCTGGAGTGTTTGTCCTTCTTGGGTCATGGGTGCCTATGAAGGTGGGCACTGCCATTCCTCCAGCCTCCACCTCAGCACAAAGCATTGCTCCCTAAAGGTGTGGGACAGGGCTAAAATGCTTCCAGTAGAAACACATTCCATATAAAACAGGTTGTTGTTCAAGACACCCAGCTCCTCAGGAGAGGAGAGCTTGACTTTAAAAGGACAGTGCAGAGCAGGCTTAGGTCAAAATGTGTAATTTTAGGCTTAAGGAAATAGGAGCAGCAGTGGCAGCTGTAAAACAAACCCAGCAGGAACACTTGGGATTGAAAACATGCTGGAACATCACAGAACTTCATGCCAAGCAGAGATGCTTTTCACTTAATTTCTCATCCCTTGTGAAATAAACAGCGTTGGAATGACCAAGGCATGAGTGAGGCTGTGCCTGCAGGCAGTCACACATCCCCTCCGCACCAATGAGGGGGAGAGAGAGGATGGTAGAGCCCAGGAGGTGGCAGTGACTGCTCCAGCCTGTCCCATACTGGCTGGTACCCAACAGCAGCCTCTCAGGCTCCAGTCGAACAGGCAGTGTTGCACTGGTGATGGGCTAGTGCCAAGAGAATGCTAATGGGCACACATCCAGGACTGGCTGGACAGTCCCAGGATGTGGGGACTTGTCCTGGCACCTCTTTGTTCCCCATTCCCCCAGTCCACAGCCTTTTCTTTCTCCCTTCCTCCTAGCACTGGGTTCCTGACAGCCCACGGCTGCGGGATGCAGGGGGAAGCAGGAGCAAAGCTTGAACTTTGTTCCTTTTCCCTGGCACAGAGAAGGGAGGCAGGCAGCAGCGTTACTAATTGGGATTAACACAGTCACTTCCCATTTGCTTCTTCCTAATGAGGAGACTGGGGGAGCAGCAGTCCTTGCTCTTGGTAAAGGATTTGAAGGTCCAGCTGGGGCCTGTATTTAACATCAGTTTTTCTGCCAATCCAGGGGCTGTAATACTAATATTAAATATAATAATAAACCTAGTGCTTCTGAGGTTGGTCCTATCACATGCTTTGCAACTATGGCTCAGTCCCGCTAAGAAAACCAATACTGATGGAATTCCATTGGAATTCCATGATGATCAGAAGTTACCTGCAATTGTGCTTCTTGTGAAGCAAGAACCAACATCCCTCTAGTCAAAGAACGGACTTCTCCAACACTTTAGATACACAGAAACTGAAGTGCAACAGCCCAGCTCCCTACCTCTCATGGCTTCATAATGAGATTTACAGTAGTTGGTATTTTCCCATAAAATATACATTCCTGGATTCACATGATTGGAGTATGGGGCCCTTGGAAGGAAGCAGAAAGAGGAGTCTTGCCCTAATTACTGTAAAGCAAAGGCTAAAAATTTGAATATAAAAGCCCCAATGGACTTAAGGTTGAAAGGCAAAAAAAAAGAAGGTGAAATGTATAGATTGGGGATCTTATTATTTAATGTGTTAATGACACGGGCAGGAAGCTGTGTCAGACCTGAGAAGTGAGCCAAGAGCTCCTGATCTCTATCCCTGCATTGCTGAGGACCATCCCACATCCTTATGCAAATGCCACTTACTTAACCAGACCAGGTTCTCCAACAGTGATCTTACACAACTGCTTAAGGCCATCACATTTCATAAACTATCTCAGAAAAACAGCCACACTGGTTGCAAATCCAGCTTTCACATGGTGCTCAAGTCAGCCACAAAATTTGGCAAGCCAGAGTACATGAAACCCTGATTTGAAACCTGCCATCCCGGTGGTTTCCTCACAGGAGGGTGCTTGGGTGCCAACCTCCTTACCATTCTCACCGGCCTCCAACATGCCCTGTAAGTATCGGAAGGATCCAGACTGCTTTGGCTCTGAAACGGGCTTTTCATAATCCTGAAGCATCTTGTAGACATCCGACTCCACATCAATCCCATTTCTGTTCCGTGGGAGAGACTTCATGGGGTCAATGCTAGTTTAAGGCAAAGAAAGAAAGGCTCAAGTCAAACAGAAACAGCTACTGTAAGCTCATCAGGCAGGTATTGAAATCTCTACATTCCCACAGATTCAATTAAGCACCTCTGTTCCCATGTGTTTCCCTGCCTGGAGGTATGTCTGGCCCAGGAACAGCTGCTGAACCAAGGAGGTTAAACTTGTTCCCTATTGGGCTCCAATTGAGCAACACAGCTAGGGCTAGCCCAGTTACCAGATGCCTTCAGGAAAGAGGGCAGCTGCTTGTAAACGGTGTAAATTGCTTTGCCACCCATGGAATTTACTGAAAAAAATGGGAAAAACATGCATTTCATCAACTATGCAGGGCCAGGGCATGCACCCACCCCTTGCAAGGGCATCTGGAGAGCGTGTGCCAGGCAGGATAGCAAAACCCCTCACCACCCACAAGTGCCTCTTGTGAAGCTGGTGTTACTGTAGGTACATCACAAGCACAGCCCACAGCTTAACTGAGAAAACCACCCCACCAAGGAGGGGGACACTGGAGCTGCCCTGTAACCCCCACCTCCAGCCTTCAGACTGGAGCTGCTCCTGGTCTGTATGCAGAGCATTTGGGATGCACAGACATCAAATAACAATTGAAACCACTATTCCAGTCCAATACATCAAAACAGCAAAAGCATGGTCTGGAATCAAAAATATTTCAGGTACATGTTTAAATGTCCTGCTGAGAAGAGCTGAATCCAAGTGCTGTTGTGCTCCAGAGGCCCCAACACACAGCACAGCTCCAGGCAAGGGGCTCCTCTTCCTTTTTATAGAGGTCATCAAGATCATTATAAAACCAATAAAAATAGCAAGAGCCCTGAAATCCATCAGCTTCACATATTTTAGCCATCATCTGGATAATTTTCTCCACCAGTATTATAATCGTGTCTGCTTAAACAAATAAACAAAAGAAATAACATTCACTTTTAAAGAAAGAAAGAAAGAGAAAAAAAACATCCAGACAAAAGTCATTTTCCAAGAATGGCCAGAGCTCCATATTCTGGTAGTGACTCCCCAGCAGCTCTGGTCCCTGTAGGAGGTGAGGGCCAGCCTGGGCGGTGGGGCTGAGCCATGCTGGGGCAGAGCCATGGACTGATCCCCATGACTCCCAGCCAGTCCAAACCCTGCATGTGCGCACCAAGTGCTTGTCTACCCTGCTACAGCTCACTCCTACATCAGTTCACACATTTTCAATGGGAAAAGGCAGGTTTTGGCCAGCCCAGCCTCATCAAACACCAATTCAAAGAAAATGCACTCCTGCCCCAATTCTACTCAAATACCCAAGTGAATGTCCTGGCTTTTGGCTCACTTGCAGATAACACCAGATTTTGTTCTCTGTATTTTTTGTGCAGTTCTCCTCTTTCCAACTTTGTTAACTTTCCTGGAGCAGCACAGGGAATAAGCTGGCTTGCAGCATCACTGAAATACAGATTCATGCGGACACTGAGTTCCCAAGCTGAAAAGAAACTCTCTTTGCATGTGATACAGACATTACTTTCTTGCAGGGTATTTTGCCAGTTTGGAGGAACATAAATCAAGATCCTCATAAGCCATGTGAAAGCATCCCAGCCCACAACCTGGCTTGTCTCAAAGTCTGAGTTATCCACCCAAACCATTCTTGGCTACACAAAAGCCTTTTCTTTCCTAGGAGTATTATTTATTCCTCAGCCTCCCGGACAGCTGTACTGAGCAGATACACTTATAAACATCCCAGTTACCGGAGTTCATCTTTTCAGCCAATATCTCCAGTTTCCAGGGCAAGTGCTGGCTCTTGGGTCTGCGGCAAGGTGATCCCCACTCCTAGGAGGGCAGCGCCCTCCATCCTGCCTTGGATATACACTTTGAATAAACAGTGTATTATTGTCTGTGACACTCACAGAGCCATGGAATTTTTTAGGTTAGAAAAGCCCTCTAAGATCATCAAGCCAAATCATTCCCCCAGCACTGCCAAGGCCACCACTAAACCATGTCCCCAAGAGAAACATCCACATGTCTGTTAAGTCCCTCCAACTATGGTGACTCCACCATTGCTCCAGGCAGCCTGTGCCACGGCTTGACAACCTTTTCGGTGAAGAAATTTTTGCTAATATCCCATTTAAACCTCTCCTCCTCTTGTCTTCCCTAGCATTAATTCCAGTACCCAGGGGCCACTAATCTACCTATTCACATCTGCAACAGAAGGGTCTTAACAGAAATCTGGAGAACAAGCACCTTCACCAAGATGCATACCTGAGCATTGCTTCAGCATCACAAGCTTCAATTCAACACTGCAGTTGCTACCTATGTAGATGTGGCCGTTTCGTTCAGAAATTGGTGTTTCCAAACAATTTTTTTTTGCTTTGTTTTGTTTATTTGGTTAGTTTCTTTTTTTTCCTCCCACCTACACTTGACCAGTGGAGCAGGGGTCCAGCCCAGCATCTTGGTGGACTTGGCAGAGTTAGGTCACTGGTTAGACAGGATGATCTTGAAGGGCTTTCCAACTGAAATGAGTCTAAGATTCCATGATCTCTGGAGCTTCAGGAGCACCACAGCCTCTGTGCACTCCGTGAACTGCAGGAACAGCAGCAGACACAGAGGGCAAGCCCTGCCCTGGTCCTACCTGTGGGCAGGAGTGATGTGGAGTCCACTCAGCTGGCCTGGAAGCGCCGACTCAGAGCTGTTGTTTGCATAGAGCCGGGTTGGTTGCTGATGCTGTACGTTCAGAATCTGCTTGTTGTCCATGGGGCTGCCCCCAGATCCATGGGGAATTGACCTCCTGCTCTGGGCAGGGCCACTGTCCTGGAAGAGAAAGAAAGCAGAAAACCTAAAATTTATAATGTGTGATGTACGTGGAGGGGCCGTGTTGGGACATGCAGTTTGCAATAATAACATTTTATGTGTGCTGTGGAAAACAGGGATGTGCAGCAGGAAAAGGAAAATTCAGGCTTGACCTGCAGTTAAATTGTGCTGAATCTACACAGCTCCCCTTGGTCCCCAACCAAATGAACTTGCTGTTTCTCCATGGTGAGCCACTGCCAAATATTCTGCATTTATTCTCCTGTAAAAGCATATTTGCTTTTACTTTAAAGAAAGGCACTTTAAGTGAGTCTACTTCTTATTCCACATTCCATCACTCTGAGGGCACTTGCTGTGCTCCTGACTTCAGGGCCATCACTTCCATTTTCATCAGCAAAACAGGATAAATCCACACTAGGCAGCTCCACCTAGCTGGGCAACACCTGAAGCCAAGGGACTAGTCCTGGGATTTTCACTCGCAGCTATCCTTGTCCACACAGATCCATGTTCATTTAGGGAGGTTTTCTCCCCAGATAAGATCAGTCATTTACAGTGTGAGAAACACATAAGTCAAGGGTTTAGCTTTGTATTCGTATTGCCATTTGCTTTTTAAGTCCCAAGGTAAATTTTTGTCATATGACTTCAAGTCAGGAACTCAGATGCCATTAAACCACAAATTTTCCACATTATTTTACCATTTTACCAATGTCAAACATTACCTATGTGTTATTCCACACACATGGAATTCCACGTATATGGGTGTGCTATTAGTCAATCCCATCCACACCCATAAACCAAGCAGTACCTACTGCTAATGTCACCTGAGCCAGGCTTTACCTGCAAAACTCACTATGGGGAGAGGAGCTAATTCCAGCAATTGGGAAAAGCAGCAGGAAGCTGGACACAGCCCATGGACACATGCTGGCTGCTATTTCCAGCCATGTGAGTCAAAAACATGCCTGGACTGATGAAAGACATAGATGCTGTGTAAAAAGCTGGAATCTGTTTAATCTGGTTTAATTTGTTTTAGGGCAGCTCCCCAACAGAGCTGCCCTCCATCATCTTCTCAGTAGATTGAAGCTGATGAAAAACCAAGCAGGGAAATAAAACACCATCCTGTGAACAAATAACGAAGTGCATATTCTGGGGGTCTGATACAAAGCTTAATTTTGACTAAAATAATCCCAAAAATACTAATTGGAAACAAATGTCTATCACTGGTGCACAAGAGAACACACTGGGACTCCCAAACCTTGCAAAAACGAACAGCTAAGAGAAGTAAAAAACAGATCCTGCCAGAGAAAGATCTTGGAAGTCCAATTCTTCAGTTCTTCCTAAGGCAAAACACCCATTGATAAAACCAAGCTTAGTTAAGAACTGCAAGATGGTACCTTTGAGGTTTTTTCCTACCATCAGCTGAAATCCAGCAAGCTCCCAGCAACTTCCCCGACTCAGAAGCCGCCTGGAGCCCTCTTGGCACAGTTCCCTCCACACCATGCATGCACACACACGTGGGGAAAACTGCTTCCAACATAGTAACTTCAAATTGTCTATTAAAAAAGGAATTTTGCTGCCAGGAATAATATAATTTTAACTGTTCCCCAATTTATGTGCTTGAAACAAATATATATATAAGTTAGGCTATGGGTTTCTAATTCCCAGATTTACATTACTATTTCAAGGGAAATAAAGAAAAGACTCAACCATGATGCAGAGAGGAAAAGAAGTATCATAAAGATTTTTTGGGAAAAAAGCAATGGCACATATGGCTAGCAGCATTGAGAGCGATGAAAGCCATTACCTTTAATTATCTGTGCCACATGGCTCAGATTCCCACTCAGTCCAGGGTGGCTGAAGGAGAGGGCTGGGTCCTCTCCTCTGACCTCGTGTGCTCCTGCACACTGGTGCCATCCAGATGCTTGCTGGGGAGCACGGGACTGGCAGCTGTTTCCAGAATGGAAACCTCCTCCGGCAAAGGACCTCCAGACCATCATCTCCATGGATTTGCTTAAATCCAAGGTAGTTTGTAAAGCATCGCCCCTTTGTTCCTGTTAATCTCAGCAATTTGTACATCAAGACCAAATGTTGCTATAAAGCTAAAACTTATTGCTTGGGCACTCTCCAAAAGGCATGGAAGGCCGGTGATGTAAGGGAAAAGCAGAGCTCTTCCTGCACTGCTTGGCATCCCCAGTTGCCACCAGCTCCCTGTCCCTGTGGGAGGAGGATGTTCATGGTGGTGGCAGCTCACCTTCCCTCTGCTAGGCCATGTTATAAAGCCACAGGTGACCCACCAGCATCCATAGGGATCAAGAGGCTCCTCCTGTAGCACAAAGAGCTGTTCCCAGGTCAGAGCTCAATCTCCTCTTCTTCAAAGGCTGTGAGACTTCGCTTTGTGCAAAACACTCACACATTCACCCTCAGAAACCCAGAACCAGACGGATTTCTTTCCAGTTGTCAAATTCAAGATCAGTTCAAATTTCCCCCCTTTGGGACCTAATTTGCTTTTCTTTGCCGGATTTTCTTCCTGCTTTTTATGGCCTTTTTAAAACTGAGTTCACAAATCCTTCTTAAGAGCTGGCCTATGGACTCTCACCAAGGATAACTCTTTTAGCCTACAAACCAGAAACTCCCAATTTGTTTTCTCATGCTTGGTGGTTTTTTTAAATGCATTTTGCAAAATGTCCTATTTGTCCTTCCACCCTTTTTCAACTGCAAGTCCTTAGCTCTAGAGACCGCAGAGATTTAGGGAACATCAGACTTCATATTCTGATCCAAAGCCATTTAAAGTTCATTCACTTCAGTGTGTTATAAATTAGACTTTTAAAAGACCAGAAGTACAAACAAAATAATTAATCTCCTTTTTCCAGACTACCAGACAGAGATTAAAATTGAAGATTGCTAATTTGAGAGGCCAACATTGGCTCCTAGAACCTCCACGCAAGCCCCTCCACCCATGGCATGATTTGGAAGGGCTTTGAGCAATGATGGTTTCAGTGCATCTAAGAAACCTTCCTTGGGAGCAAACTCACCAGCTGCAGAGCTGGAAACATCTCCTAGATTACACCTCCAAGCCCCAAATCCACCCTCCAATCTGCCCATTCGTGCAGTGGTGGTAGGAGATTTGCCCAGACAGGACTAGCAGCAGCTCTGTCCCTGTGATGTGGGAGCTCATCCCCATAGGAATTGCCTGCACCTTGTTTATTTTCCTAATTCTGGGGGGTGCTGGTCCTGTTCTCACACAACATATGAGACTCAAACAGAGCTGAAGGCCATTAACGCTTGGCTCAGCCCAAAGCAGTTTTCTGTTTGATTTTCTTCAGATTCACCCTCTTCTCAAAAACAGAGCACGATGAGCTGGCGTCAGCTGAATGTCTGCTGCCAAAATGCTGAATTACAGACACAAGCATTGCTATTTATACACCAGGAGGTAAAGCATCCCTCAGCCATAGAGTCACCTAGAAGAGGTGCCTCTTGTGACCATGCCTGGTTACCTGTGTCCATCATCCAGCAACAGAAGGAGAGCCTGTCTGCTCCAGCTCCTCCTTTGGCTTCTTTCTCCCTTGGTCCAAGCTTGGGTAATTGAGTCCCAATTGATTCTGGCCTCTCCTGGCAGAGGGCTTTCTGAGGATGAAGTTTTACTGCCTTCATTATTGCAAGTCCTCTATCATGCAAATGTGCCAAGCAATTAAGCCCGAAGACATATCCCAGTCCATCCTGACACCCTCAAGCCAAGACTCAGCCTCTGCACAGAAGACAACTGCAATGCTGCAGTCCCTCCTCTCCTTCCCCCAGGTTTTCAACAGTAAAGATACTGCTTCATCTCTGATAAACCAGTTTTTTTTTCCCAGAAATGGAAATCTTATTATTACCCCACAGAAGGGGTGTATGGGACAGACAGCATGGATTTCATTTCAATGCAAATAAGTGATTTACACTGTGGCCAGTAGCCACAGGAACAGGACTGATTCTCCAACAAAAGCCTCAGGAGAAGTCCCATGGGGAACTCTTATGACAAAGGCTGCTCCCAAAGCTTGGAGAAAAGGATAAATTTTAAAATCTACACTCATTTTAACACATATTTCCCTATAAGCACAGTTCAGATGTTCTGTGTATATGCTGCTTTTATAGACTAAGCAGCCTTCAATCTAACTTTCAAAAGCTCCAGTAAGTACGATCCCATTACTTAGCTCAGCTCAGAAGATTAAGAGATAAGGAAAAAAGGTCGAGTCTAGTTTACTGAGGCTGGATAAACTTGAGTGTGTGGATTATTTTACAAGACAGATTTCAAATATTCTGCCAAGCTCCCCTTTCAACATATACCACAGTCTGAAGGAAAACCTTATCCATCACATCCTTCTCACTACGCTCCTTTCACAGATGTCAGCTAAATACCAAATTAGTTTTTCAGATCTTTTTAAGTAAGAGATCAAACTCTTAAAATCAGATGGTCTTTTCGTACAAAGGCTGTGGACAATGTTCACATGAAATATGACTCAAGCTGGAGCCTGGTGGAGCCCCAGCCCACCCATATCCCCAGGACAGGATGTACTGCACAAGAGCATGTAGTGACAGGACAAGGGGGAATGGCTTCACACTGACAGAGGACAGGTTAAGATGGAATATTGGGAAGAAATTCTTCCCTGTTAGGGTGGTGAGGCCCTGGCACAGGTTGCCCAGAGAAGCTGTGGCTGCCCCATCCCTGGCAGTGTCCAAGGCCAGGCTGGATGGGGCTTGGAGCAACCTGGGATAGTGGAAGGCGTCCCTGCCCATGGCAGGGGGATGGAACTAGATTAGCTTTAAGGTCCCTTTCAACCCAAACCATTCTGTGATTCTGTATAGCACAAGGGATAGCACAAGGCCAGCACATTTAACCCAGGGACAAATCTCTCCCAGTCAAAGTGCAGTAACATTTCTCCACCTTGGAGCAGCCATGTGGAGGGCCACCAGCAAGGCTCTGATGGATATTTTCTCCCACAGTTCCAGGGAGAAGCTCCACCCTCATGCAAATTAAAGAGCTCAGGAGAGACTCGAGCTGCAATGCCAGGACTTTATCCCATAAGCTACCTGGCTTCCCAGCAGTCTCTTAAAAATCCACAGCAATGGAAAAAAGTTACCTAAGACTGTCAAGATTAAAACGTGTTTGCATTTATCTTGCCTGCTGCAGTGCAGAGGGCACATTTTTAACATGAAGCGTGCGAGAGGTATTTACTCAGCAGACAGAGGAGAGCTTTGTATGAATGTCTTGGTAGAAGAGCCTTGAAATTTCCTCCTTTCCCCAGCAGCAGCAGCAAGCTCCTGCCAGGTGACTACCTCACTAGAGCTAAGCTCAACAACAATCTAAACCCTAGAGAGGACTTTCCTTTCTACTTCCCAGTGTTCAGGGTCACGTTCCAAGCACAGGAACAGGAGGACATTGCTCAGTGCAGGTGCTGGACTGATGCACAGACTGCTGTTGGATTAACTTTCCCTCTAACAGAAAATAATATCCATTACAGATGGAAAAATACCTGAAACCATCACAGCAAGTGTCCACCCACCCTCCTGCCTGCCCCCTTTCTCCCAGGGAAGATGCTGCTGTTCCCATTTCAGTCCGTGCTTCCACTGAATCACTTTTCTCACCATCTGGTGTTTGGCTTATAGGACAAACCTGGTGAGCTTAACACTAACAGACTATGTCCTGATTTCATGCTTTCCAGCTTACTGTCTCTCTCCTCTCCCTCATTTGGGGAATTGTTGCATTTTCAGGTGATACCATATCACAATTTCTGATTTTCTTTCCATAATCATTATCAGCAGCTAATTGAAACTAAAAGCTTAACTGGCAACAAGCTAAACTTCAGGCTACAAAAATATTACATGCGTAAAACCAAAAGGTGCCTACTTCACCAGAATGGCTTCTCTGAACACCTCTTTCTGTAAAAGCCAGGGTAACGTACACCAGAAAACACAGCAAAAGCAATAGAATAACATATTTTTTCATTTTGCAATGCCCCAACCTTGCCCCAACCTTTTTTTTCCTCATTAATAAAAAAAGATAAATTCAGGTAGAGTCAAAAACATGTCTCAGTCTTTCCCAGCCCTCTGCGGCACGAACTGCTTTACGGGATGGGAGCAGCTGCTTCAGCCTGATCATCCTGAGGGACCACAGTGAGCATCCCTCCACCATCCAGCATCCCCCCTTGCACCACTGGGGATGGCTCTCTCCACATGCTCTCACCCCAGCAGGTCACTCAAGTGACATCCAAGAGCAATTAATTCCTCTTAAGTGAGACACAAGGAAAAATGAAAGGGGATAAGCTGTTTTCCCTGATAGATAAGAACAGAAACACTGAGCTACACCCGCGGTTCCAAACACTCAGCACTTCTGAGTACACAAGCAGCAGTTTCCTTACCTGTGTTAACACAGTCATCACCGAAACTGATGTTACCAAGTAAAATAACACAGTATATGTCTGTGTTAGCACTTAATCCAACAGCATTTTGTTTTGTCCTAAACCAACCCCCACTGTTATCATTTCAGTATCTTTCCTATGTACCTTCAATGAGAACAAATTACTCAAGTTACCTGGACAGAAGAAAACACCATTTTGAAGTTTCCATTCCCATTTTTTCCCTCCTTTATCCTAACATTGTTTTTGCCTCTTTCATATACCAGGACTATCAAAACTCACTTAAAGATGCTAATTTATCTAAGACATACACAGAGAATTTCCCATAAAAGGTTACAGCTTCAAGATGTTACAGTGGTACTCAGAAAAATCCTCTGCCTTCAAATGATGCAATATTGTATCACAGAAAAAAGGAAACACAAGTGCACAGCTATGTGTGTGTAACCTCTCCACCCAGTAAATTAGATCAGTGTTTTTTGTGGTGTAAAACCCCAATATCTGGGTGTGAAATGTTGCCTGAGCACCCGGAGCTCACGGCTGATGCACCCACAGTGGCTGTCAGGATTCAGCATGTTTCTGTTATTAAATCAGTCCTCAAACAACGAGCTGCGAGTTCCCATGGAAGGGAACACGCATTTGTGCCAGGGCATTAGCTCATCCTTTGTTTTCCCCAAAGCACGAGGCAGACATTTTCCCTCCTTCCGTCAGGAGAGTGCCGGTTCGTGCCCAGCCAGCTGGGACCAGGGGTCCCAGCAAGACCTTTCCCAGAAGTAGGCATGGCCCATCCTGCTCTGCGAGCAGGGGAGGAAGGAAGGTCAGTCACCTTGAGAAAGGAAATTCCACCTCTCCAGCAAGGAGGCTTTAACCCCCATCTCACAGAACTCAGCATGGCCTATGCCAGGCTTTTGAAAAGAAGTACGTATAAGTTTCCTGCACGGCAGAAACCCATGGAGAACTTAAAACAAATACTCCATTTAATTACAGTTAACTTAAATTAAACTAAATCCATTACTCAGTTAATTAAATGAGGAGACATTCACCCTTAGTAAAAAAAAAAAATATATATAATCTAGCAAAAAGTAAATATGAGCATATTTAAGACATTTTTAAAGGTGTAAAAATCAGTGCTAAGGGACATGTTAGCAGCAAACTACCCTCCCTGCTCTACTGCGGGACAACCACTGCTGTCCCTGGGTGACCAGAGCTGGGGCACCAGAGGCTCAGACTCCCCTGAAGCCCACATGTGATTCTATTTATGTAATTAGGAGCAAGCACGATCAGCAGTGATACTATTTGTGAGGTCAGGGCACATATGAAAAACTCCCAGGAATGATGCTGCAGAGCCCACACTGGGTGGATGCCATGCGCAACGGAAGGTAGCAGGTCCTCAGTCCTGCAACCACGCACAGAAGGGCCCCTCTGGCAAGAGCAAACAAAGGTGTGTTCACATTTCCACTGGCCTGGCTCACACCCAGCACTGGGTTTCCTGCACTGCCTGGATTAGGCTGCTCAAACAGCTACAGTAGATGCAAGTTTGTCCCAGTTCCTCCTCTTCACCCCCTTCTGGCTGGCATTTTCACATGGCAAGCCACACACCTTGCACCTGATTTTAGTCAGGGCAAACTAACAACGAATCTCTGTGGACTGAGAGCTGGGTGTCAAGAACAGAATAACACACAGGAAAAATGATTCAGAAGTGAGGAGCAGAAACAGCCTTCTGATCGTTCCTGTGCAACTCCCCTGATGCTGTGGAGAGACCAGCTCTTCTCCACTGCCCAGAGCTCATCCCCTAGTTCGGTGGTCGGGCTGGGAAAGCCTCTGCTCAGGACACAGCACAAGAGAGGACCAAGAGCGCTGATCTACCTCCCTCATCCATCCCCTGAGAACGACACAGGGGCTGCTCTGCCAGCTGAGTAGCACCAGGATGCCATTCCTGACTGACTGCTGTGGAAAGTGCCTCTCCCTGTCTACACTGCCAGCGGAAACCCAGCCTTTTACCTCACATAGGTATTTCAGCAAAGCATCCAGATTTGGGAGGACTCGCATCCTATTCCAGCTCTGGCTACATGCTGCCAATTTAATTTCTGCTGCAATTATTCTCCCACCCACACACTTGATCTACTGTCAATCAGCACTGACAGGGTCCCCATAGCCCAAAGCCCACATTTCTAGCCCCCCTGGGCCAGAGAGCTGCCAATTCTGGCAGTTTGGGAATGAACAAGAAAATAAACATCCTCTCTTTTTCTTAGCACCGCATGGGGGTATTTTGACTAGCAAGTTGATGCTACAGGAAGCCAAAACCAGTGGGATCTCCAGAAACTGATGGATGGGTGCTCCCACTCCCCCCATCTGCTGGGGAGGAGTGGCTGGGGCCCATGCCCACAAGGACACAAACACCATGCCAAGTGAGACTGGGGATCCTAACACATCAGCAGTGATGTCATGTCTGCATGATGGAAATCTTGACTGCTGGCTGGAAAGCTCCAAGCTGCCCCCAGCATCCCTGTGGGTCCCACCTCCACCCATCTCCATGTCCAACAGACAGGCAGCCCTTCTTTAGGATGCAAGTCTGAATGTCACTGCATTTGTGGCCTCCTCTGTAGATCCTTGCTGTTAAGGACAGACTTGTCTAGTGAAACCAACTAATAACCAAAGCCTGCGTTTTAAAAAAAAAAAAAATATATTTCCTGAAGGTGACTCACTCATCCTGTTCAGTATTGTTCCTGCTAATTATGAAAAAGCAGCTCTCCAGTTCCAGCTCCTTCAGTTTGAGGGCAGCTATTCCCCACAGTCATGGCATTAATCAAAGTTTTAATAAGGAGGATTGATTACATTCTTGGACTCTGAGTAGGGGTTTTCCACAAAGCTCAACGGAGAAACCACAACAGATTTAGAAAGAGGGGAGAGGAAAACTCACCGGCCACTCCATACCTTCCAAGTTCTCTTGCACAGAAGATAACTACAAATTTCACTGCCTCCAAGACAGAGATTACACCTAAATAAACTAAATTGTAATAATAGAAATACAGATTTTCCTACAAATCATTCAGACTGAGGCATTCTGCTTATCCTCTATTTCAGGGCCTCCAGCAAGAGTTACTGTAGTCACAAGTCAAGATTTTCAACAGATCTTTGCTCAGTATGATGAAAAAGCATACAGAGTAAAACCTGGAGGAAGGAAGGATATGTGCTCCACATTACTGCAAAGGCCACTGGGGTAAAACTCTCAAAATCTTTTTCAGGGACAACCCCCAACCTCTTTTTGTGATTTGAGGGCAGAATTCCAGCAGAACTTTTTCCCTGTGTTTCAAAGCAGATTGCTTTTGTCCAGATGCAAGGAAGTGCACCTAAAGGTTGCACATATTGAGCCAAGTTATTACTTTACAATGAGATTTTTCCTTCTCACAATCTAGTAAGTGCCTTTGCTAGAGGGGCTGAATGAACACAGCACAGGACAGCCCTGGGTCACCTGGTATTGCTCCACAGGGACTCCAGCCATGCCTGGGAGCTCTGCTCCCAGGGGATTGGATGCCTGCAGCAAGGGTTGGCTCTCTTGGGTGCTGAGGGTCATCTTCAGCCTCACACAGGTCAGAAGACATCAGTGATAACACTTGGGTTAGCACAGCTGTTGGCACGTGTCCCAGGCTGTCAACATGAACCACACTGGAGGCACAGGCCATTCGGAGAGAAGAGTCAACCAGCACATCTTGGCTGCAAGCACGGCAACCTGGAGCTGTGCATGGAACCACCTTCACCTCCTCTCTGGGAAACCCAAAAAGCCACTAAGGAAGACAACGTATGGATACAGGCACCAAAAAAAAAAAGAGCAAGAGCAAGAATCTGCTGCCTCTACTTGTGTACCCTTATTCACACACCTCTCTTGGTGCCCTCCCACAAACACATCTGCTTTGCACAACTACTCCCCAGATTTACGTATTTTCAGTGTATGTCTGGATTCAGAATAGTCCATCCCCAGCCCCTTCATTATATTCTATAAAACTGTCTAATTTTTAAAAAGATCCATGTGTAACATATATTAATAGTCAGATTCAAATCCAATCTGCATTAAACCTCAGAAATGTTGTATCTGGCAGTGGAACTGCTGCACATTTGTTCCTCATTTAATATTATTCATAGGATTTGGGCACATTAAAGTCTAGTAAGAAAAAATATCTGTCAGAAAAGATGGCTGTAACTGATAAATGAAGCAAACGTGGCCAGAATGCAAAGCCCAAGCTCACACATCACCCTGCGCTGTAAGTCAGGGCAGGAAAGACAAACAGCCCCACGTGTCACTGGTGTGCGGTACCGGGGCAGCTCTGCCAGTGCTGCTGTTGTGCTGTGCCTCTGCCCGGCAGGAATGCAGAATATCTGCGAATTCCACATCGCTGGAACAGCAAACAGACTCAGTGGCCTCACACTCTGGTCCATTTCTCATGGGCCTTGGAGGATCTCGCCCCATCCTGATCACTCAGTGGGCTCTCTGCTGCCAGTGCTTTCCCCCCATTCCTCACTGAAGGAAAAACCATTCCTTGTAGCATCATCCCCTCTCTTCCACCCTTGCAGCTCTTGCATTCCTTCTGGACTGAGCCAAAGAAGGGCTGAGGGGGCACCCTGGGACTCTCGTCAGGACACTCTAAAAGCCTCTCTGGAAAGGAGCAGTTGAGCTAAACCAGCAGATCCTGCACACAGGCATTTTGTAAGGATTGGAGAAAAAGCATGGAATAGCATAAGACATAAACCACCTCTGTGGAGAAGGAGACCATCCGAGCAATACTTGAACACTCAGAGTCAGCCAAAGAGCGCTCACATGCTTCTGGGGCAGTCACAGAGGATTGTGTCAGCCTGAACTGACGTACTTTGGTGTTCTGTGGGCTGCAGGCAGCCCCAGGGCCTCTGCAACTGCCCCGGGCGGGGTGGCCAACCTACTGCAGTGAGAAGCCTCAGGAGGCTCCAGCCCTGCCATCCCTGACCTCGGGTGCACTAGGAAAGTTGGCAGCACGTGCATCCGCTCAGCACACGTTCAAGGGGCAGCCAGACAGTAGGAGCTGCCTATCTATCCCCCTGGTCTGCTCCTTGTTCCCCAGATAGCTCTACAGTGTGGACCAGCACATGCAAAAATTGACAATCCAGTACCCCATAAACAGAGAGGGAGAAGAGAAACCCCATTCCTCTCCCCATCGAGAAGCCAAAGGAGAATGAGAGTCACCTTTGACCTTGCTAACAAGCCGCAAGTCAAGAGATGGGTAGGAAAGATGGGGAGACCTGCTCAGCTCCATTCACTGCCTGGCTGCTGCAGGAGACAGGGTAGTAAGGCAGGGCAGGATATAGGCAGAAGGCTCCAGGGAACAGAGCTGAGGACAGAGGAAAGAGAGAAGCTGCAAAACAGAGAGAAGGAGTGAGAGAGGAAAAAAAACAAAGGCAAAAGATGAGAACATTACCAAAAAAAAAAAAACCACCATCATGGGAGGTGAATCACTGTCATGGGATTGAGAGGGTGCAGCAGATTTTGGAAGCAGCCAAGGTAGAGGCACATCAGCTGAGGCAGATGCAGACAGACCCTGCGCATGCTGTACCCCAGTAAGGGCAGGCACAGGCAGTCAGAGGACTCCCAACAGCTCCATCCAAAATAACACTGACTCTGAGCTTGGTCATGGCCTCAGGGGGGTCAGTGCTGCCCAACCTCCTTGTGTCCCTGGCAAGCTGATCCAGCAAAGCCTGGCTTGGGTGGAAGGCAATGACAGAGATGGGATTATGCCAGATCTGCTCAGGATCTGACTCACCGTGGGAATCAGGGCTGTACCAGCCCAAGGAAAGCACAGATAGACCTGCATGGAACTTTGAAGCCACACATGGAGACTCCTTCACTTCTGGAAGGACCGCAGGCAGAGCACAGGGCTTTCGAGACTCCAGACATGGATGTCCTCTCCTCAAAAGCAAGGTGGGAGAGCAGCAGGTGTGCAGGGCTGCAGCTGCCATACCTGTGGGTCTGGCTCGATGTTGACCCGGTACGCTTGAGCCTTGCCATCTTCCAGGACAGGGGGTGACCAGGTCTTCCCTTCGGCTCTGCAGTGGGAAATTAAGTAAACTCTACTTAAATTGCTTCTAAAAAAGCCCAAGCCAAAGCACTCCCCTCCAAACAAACAAAATCCACAAAAATCCCAAAGAAACAGGCTCCTTAAACAAAACAAAAAAGCAATTAATGCATAAACAAATGAAATAAAAACCAAAACAAAAAAGCCACAAAAGAAAAAAAAAAAAAGCCAAACATATATATAGCATATATTAATTCCCTGACAGGCCTATATTATATATGCATTTGTCCAAAATTATCCTCAGAAACAGTACAATGGTAAATAGAGAAGATGACAGTTTCATGCTGTTAAAACCATGAAGCTCGAAATCATCCTTGAACTACTGGCTCTGTCTCAGTTTGGGGTTTAAGAGACAAACCTATTTTGGTTCAAGAAATTAGAAGACAGGTTCTTGGTGGCTCCTGTTTTTCATATTCCTGGCTTTGTCCCTTTATTCTGCCCCTGAATCCAGAAAGTATTCTGATTACATGTGTGTATAGATATATGCATACATATATACATGCAATCCCTGGCAGGCCTGTGTACTAGACCACATCAGGAATTCTATAAACAGGGACAAGGCTTACACCACCCTGTATGAGTCATCTTGACCCTTTCAATAGTTGCCAGATAGAAAAAGCCCTAAAAATACAGTTTCCATTCCCAAATGCATCTTCAGTCCTGCCAAGGCAGAGCAGAATACTGTCACTGTCCAAAGATTTTCCACGTGCTTGACCAATTTTTTCCCCACAAAGCCATCTGGGGGCATGGCTGGGACGTGCTCTCCAGCATACATCTCCAGCACTCAGGGTATGAGGGAGCTGCAGGGGCCCAGGCAAAGTCCAGCAGGTTCACACACAGGCTTTTCAGGATGCAAGAAGGTTAAGTTGGAAGATTGAAATTCCATTAATTTCAAGATACAGCTTTCAACATGCAAACTATTTTGTTTATCATCACAGTCTGTATATGCACCACTTCACAAAAATAGGTCTTGTTCCATGGGCACAGATGCATCCAAGCATCCATTGTGGACTCTCACACCTCTCACTCTCACACCTCTCATACCACATTTGCTTTCAGTTTAATTATCTGCAGAGTCTAGGTTTGAAAAATAAGGAGCACAATTTTAACCCAGGAATTCTGGAGGTGATTTTTACCTTTGGTATTTTGCAGCTACACAAGTCAGCATACAAAGCTGCCTTTCCAAATCTAGGGTCTGGCCCAAAACCTACCAAATGCAGGGACTCCCACTGACTTGAACACATTTTGGATCCAACCCCTGAGGAGTTCAGCTTTTTTTTTTCACTACTGCCATTACAGCCTTTTCAACAGGGAGTGATTACTCTCTCTCATAGCTAGATATCTTGTTCTGAAAATTTATCTTTATAGTAGTTATTTGATTTTAGGCTGGGACAATTCACTATAAATTGGTCTTTCCAACTGGGACAAAGGAAACAGTCCCTCCCAGGAACATCAGCATTCCCAGCAACCCCGACGTGCTTTTTGCCATGATCCACTGCTGTGTATATTGCTTCCACACTGAAAATCAGATCTGGAGGCCCAGAACAATGGAAATGCCTAATTACATTGGCAGGGATCACCATTATTATTTCCGTGTTTTCCTGAGCCAGCCCAATGAGAGCTCGCAGTGCCCTGAGAAGGGTCCGTGACAACTTTCCCCCCACTCAGCTCTGGAACCCACATGCCAAACACAGCTTAAAGCATCCCCAAAGACTTCAACCTGCCAGTAAATAAGAACAGAGCTTCAGAAAGTGATTCTGACTGCAGAAGATAAGAGCCTTAGCAGTAAGTTCACTCCGTGTGAAGGTACGGCATCCGTCACCAGTATTGCCAGCACTTCCCAGTTCTCCATACCCCTAACTGAGATCACACTGTCTGTACCAGAAAGCAGATAAACTTCTGCATTCCAAAAGTCATTATGGGTATATTTACACTTAATGATGGACATGGACAGACTTCAGTTTGCATGGAGAAGCCCATTCACAGTTAATGCTTTAATGACTGAACTCAAGGCTTCACCATCAGTTCTGCAGAGTGACCAGAAGTTCTTGGTATAGTGGAGACCAACTCTGAGAGCTTCCAGTGACAGCCTGAACAAAGCCAGGCTCCCATTAGACCCAGCTTCCACTTGAGCTATACTCAAACAAGCTGATACAGCACAATTTGGGCTCCACTTGGCACTTTGAAAGGCAAAGCAAAGGTGAATGGGAGAAACACCAGCCTCACCAAAAAGAAAGTTAAGTTGTAAGTTTGATGAGCATTTATGCTTACACAGGGAGACTCCCTCTTTTCCCTGGGAACAGCAAAATACCATGTAATCTGAAATAATCCAAAATAATTAAGAGATGACTCTGCCTGAGAGAACAATGCTACAGGCAGCTACTGCAGGAGGGGCTGATGCTTGGAGCTCATGCCCCAGCCCTGGCTGCAGGAACATCCCATGCCCACAGCCCCAGCACGACCAGCAACACAGGGGTCCCCTGCTCCTCCCAGAACAAACCCCAGAGCAGTGGGGACCTGAGGGTCAGCAGAGTCACCCCGAGACCTCCAGCAGCAGGGTCACCCTACCAACAGTCAGAGCTTTGTGTTTAGGCAACAGCAAAAACCCAACACACTTTTCATACGTCATAGGCAACAGATCAGGCATCAGTCAAATGTTCCGAGTTGTTTAATTTACAGCTCAAGGACAGGAAAAGTGTTCTCAGATGTGCTATAGGGGATTAAAGGCAGCTATGTGAAAATCATTACCCTGCACTTACACCACTCTGCTCTCTTAACGGCAGCTAGGACAATCCCAAGAAAAATAACTTGACCTAGGTTAGTGTAAGGCCTTCCACACAGGGCTTCATGGGAAATGGACCCATTAACAGGACATAACTAAAAAAAACCAAAGTTGCAGACACCTTTTATCCCATCACTTGTTTTCTGAAAGTTTCAGAGTCATTCTCAAAAGATTACTTGCATATGCTCACATATTTTACCAGAATGTTTTTTCACCTGGTAGTGATCTGCAAGTCTCACTCTCAACATTTGTAGAGCTGCTTTTAAGTTGCAAGAATTCCTGTGTCTTACCAAATTTCTAATTTCTCCATCCCTTTAAAAACTAACATTTATCACTTGGGAAGTGCCAGTCTGGATCCAGGTCACTGCCATCTGTGACCATGCAGCCGCAAACCACCAGAATAATCACGTTGCTATATTTCACCCGCTTTCTTTGGGGGGTGACTCCACAGTCCTGGCCCATCTCCTGACTGCTCTTCATCTCCCACTGTTGCACATCACGATGCTCACAACTGATTGTTATCACTGATACGGCCATTAGCCTTCTAGAAGCTTAACTGAGTCTAGAAGCAGCTACAGCCGACGCTTCAAACTTCCCAGGATTGTGAACCTCACCACGATAACTGTACGGCATTGGATCTACCCTCTGCAAGGCAGGTGAGCAGCATGGGAGCTGAGCTCTCCTGAGCACCCCAAAAGACCCAGCTCATCCAGACTATGTGAAGAAGTTGCAGGATTTCTCCTCCTTCATTCCTCTCAGCTGAAACCATTGTGTATTGCTCTGGAAAGCTGCCGGTTTCCCTCTCTATTAGTCTTCAAGGGGCTCCAGAGGGGAAGCTGTGATTCACTTTTTCAGTTGTAATTTTACTGGAAACTTGAGAACATACATTGTCATCCTTCCCATCTTCCAGCAGCTTGCCTGTGCTGCTCACAGCTAACAGACCCCAATAAAATCCCTAGGAGCTGGGGGAGATGGAAGGAACATCAACTACGTGAGGTTCCAGGGACTTTTGGGGCTACATGTCCAGCAGATTCATTGCTGGGCTTTCTCACACAGAAACTTTCAGAGAAACTCCATCTGTGTGCAAAGAGCAGGAATAGATAGAGAATCTTCATAGTCAATTCTCCAAGCAGACTCAGCAGCGGCATACACACCAAACCAAGGGGGAAGAAACTGTTTCCACGATTTATTTTAGATAGAAGGAATCAAAGCCGAACCTTTGAGGATTTATTCTTTGACACCACAGTCCGGAAATAACCTCAACTCAGCCATCCTGGGGCTCTTGGCTGCACCTGGGGCCAGGCAGATGCTTCCAGTCTTCCAGCATCCACCTGGCCCTGTGCACAACAGCCCTAATGCTATCACCAAAAGAAAGAGCTGGAATTGGATTGGACTGGAAATCATAAAATTGTGAAGGTTGAAAAAGCCCTCTTACACCATCAGGCCCCACTGTTACCCCAGCACTGCCAAGCCCACTAAACCATGTCCCCAGGTGCCATATCTACATGTCTTTTAAATCCCTCCAGGGATACAAGTTCCCTAGGCAGCCTGTTCCAGGGCTTGACAACCCTTTCAGCGAAGAAATTTTCCCTAACAGCCAATCAAAACCTCGCCTGGCACAACACACTAACACACTTCTTGCCTCTTAAGGAATTTGTTGTGTAACTTGGAAGCAACTTCACAGTGAGTGAAGAGAACAAGTTTTACCAGGTGTCAGTGAGTAATAGTTCATGGGGCTGTTCAACACCCATGGATCTTCTCCAACCAGCTGCCACATAACTGGCCTGACCCTTCCTGCACTAAGGCAGGCAAAGTACATCCCATGCTACCTTGGCTTCAACAGCTGTGAAGATGATGATGATGGAACAGCTGCCTAATTTATCACCAGGGCAGTCTGAACCATCCCACTAAATCTTAATCAGCACCATCGTTGCCTTCCCCACAGCCTCACTAAGCCCATGTGAATTCCTGGCCTCCCATTTTGGAGCCATTAACCACAGCCTGAACATCCAGCCCTTGTTCCAGGGATGCCCAAGTAATTCCTCACACCTCACATCAGTGCCCACATAGGCATCAGTTACATAAATCAACTCCTTTCGTAAACCGATGAGGACTTTCAACCACTTTGTTTCAGAACAGTAAGGCCACTGTGGTGCTTTGCCTTTCACAGCCTCACTGCCGAAAGACAGCCTTGCACGTGTTGGGGCAAAGCAGGACTCAAAAAAGCCAGGGACAAAACACCCATTAACTTCAGGGAGGTCAGGCATCTGGCCAAGAAAGGATTTAGAAAATGGAGAGTGTGAAGAAGGAGGGAAAACCCCCTCAAGAGATTTGTCCTTGATAAAGGACAAAGAGATTTTAAAAAAAGGAAGTATCTGCTAGTCCAGCCTGAGAGCAGGGGCAGCTCCACAGATACCAACACTGACTGCTGGCTCCAGGGGCACAGGAGAGCCATGGAGCCCAACATGCTTGAAAAGCTGTGACATCCCCTTGCCAGCAGTTTTCCCAATGTAAGCATAGGATCAGTTTCTCCAGGAAAGCTGCAGCACAAGCCTTCACACTCCCAGCTGGCAGACAACAAAAGGTTCAGAAAAAGCTGTGGGGCTTGCTCTGGCCCTGTGGCACAGATGGGCAGGTCTAGACAGTGCTGCCAAGGGTTTCCCGGCAGTCTGTGTCAGCAGGAACAGCAATGCCACAAGGTCTACCGTCCCACACCCAAGGTCCTTTGAGTGCTCAACCCTCTGCTTTCAAGTAGCGATTTCATCAAAACACAGCTCCAACCCAATTTTATGGCTACTTTTATTTGATGCATGATACTTGGTCAGGCCACTCAGTAACTCCCCCTTCTTGTTTTCCCCACATTCTGACTTTCCTACTGAACTTCCTAGTCTAAGGGCATTTACTGACCAGAGTCTGAAAACAAAACCCGTCTTGTTCTCTATCTCAGTAACATATAACGTCAAAGGTTGATGGAGAAAGGGCACAGAATGGAGCAGTCCAGATGGCACCAGCACTGTGCACCTCCCTGCCCTCTCCTTCATCCCCACTCATGTCCAGATGAAGGAACCCTGCTTTGACAAAACAGAGTTAACACCAAATTTCATGTGTCTTCACTAAAGACATACAACAAACAGGCTTGTTATTTCAAATGTATTTCAGACAAACACATTTACAAAGAAATCTCCTTGTGTTGACTTGCAAACTGTATTTTGTTAAGTGTACAGATAAGATGCTGCTTGAAGACCATCCTCTCCCCAAGGGAAAAGATACTAATCCACACCCCCGCAGGCAGAGCTTTCTTGGAGCTCAGCCTCAGAGCGGGGTCCAGGGTGTTGATCCATAGCTGTGACAAACAGCAGTGGCTGGACATGCACACAAACTAACAAAACCCCTCATCATTGCCACAGGACATGGCTCCCTGAGCAGGACCAGGTCACCCCACATTCCAGGAGGTAGATCTTGGAGCAGGCATCCACTCACACCTAGCAGAGAATGCCAGATGTGCTTCCAGCAATGACTAATAACTAGGCAACAGGATCCAAGAGGTCACTTGGGAGACAGGAGAGAGATCCAAGTCGCTGTGCACTCACTTTGGGCCAAACTAAAAATAGACCTAATAGCACATCACTGGAGCTGCTGTTCTCACTGCAGAAAAAACAAACAACTCAGTTTTTCTCTCAAGAGAAATGCCACTTTCATGGACATCTCTGGGCACAGCCAAGGTGAGTTCTGCCCTTGGAGAAGCCACGAAACTGATCCAACAGTGTGATCTCCAAGAAGAGCCACCCCATGCTGAACAGCTCCTCACCTCATCATCTGTTCCTGCCTTGCAGAGCCCTGAGAATTTATTTTTGCCTGACTATGAGATAAAAATGTCTTTAAAATCTGCATTTATGAAGACTTTAAGGCCTGGCAAAACCATTGCAATCCTCTTGTTTAGCAAAGCCCAGCCACTGCAAGGCTGTGGGCCACCACCAGCCACATCTCTGTTAGAGAATTCACCTCCTCTAGATGTAACACAAGGTCTCACTGTTAAAAACACCCACACCTTGGTAGGTACAGTTGGGTAAAAACAACCTGAAGCCACAGACCCTCCACACAGCATCTTCCAGATCCTGAGGTCATGAATGAACATTTCTGTGTCTCGGGGAAACCAAGCAGACAGATCATCCCTAACCCCAGCAAGGCACATACCAACACTGTTGTGAGACCACTGTGACCACAATCCCTGCCCTGTGCAGGAAATCACCACTTAGGAGAGGAGATGCACTTTCACAGAGATATTCAAGGGTCCAATCTGAGCCAATAAAAACCCCCATCAGTTGAACCAGTGGCTAAAATGAAGTGGAAAGGTGGGAATGCAATCCATCAATTCACCCTCATCCATGAGAATAAAACACTGCCACTCTGCAGGTGAAAACTGTTCTCAGCAGAACTTGGTCCTAACTCCCAATGAAGCTGTTCTGCTGCCAGACCACCCCAGAAGCTGGTGGCTCATCAAAACCTCCTGTCACTACACACCGATTTCCACCTCTTCCAAGGAGAGCTCCAGCAGCCTGCAGACAGTCAGGAAGGGAACCCTGGTCCTGCCCTGGGCCCAGGTCCTCGAGCGGGTAGAAAATCACCTGGTCTCCCTAAAACTGCTCCAGATGGAAAGCAAAACAACCGCCCTCCTTGGCTATGGGAAATTCCACCTGTGTGAAGGTGGAATTTGCTTGCTTTCCTTATTTTCTTTCTTTTGTAATACTGAAGCCACATCATCTGTACACCATGGGCTGAGCTCAGAGGACTTTGCTTTAGCCAGGCAGCTCAGAGATGCCTGTCTGAGAAGCCATGAGGAATCACAGAGGGTTTGCTCCATTTATGGCAGCGCTCCTTCCCTGCTGCCCAGGCATCCAGTCAGAACTACATGGTTTTCCAAGAAAAGTATAAACAGTAAATGATAGCTCTTTATAGCAGGAAATGACTCTTTAATCTGAAGTGGAAAACTATATCCACTTATTTAAATTTATTACAGATAATATTAGCCATTTGTGAACCTTATAAGGAGTACTCATTTTGCCTGGGTAATTTATAATTTTGCGACAGAATTAATTCCAATAGAAATCAAAAAACCCACAAGAAAACCAAACCAACCAAACAAAAAACCCCACAAACAAACAAAAAACCACAACACACACACAAAAAACCCCCACACCAATTAAAAAAAAAAAACAAACAACCAAAAAGACCCCCCACACCAAACTCACGCTTTCATTTTGCTTTGAAATACCCTAAAAAGTTAATTTGGCAGGACCTTCAAAAGTGTATTCCTTGAACAGATGCTTAAAATGATGGGTGGATGTTAATGAACTGGAAGGGTTTGTCCAAATGAGATTTTGATTCCCATGCTACTCTTGCTTGAGTTGACACAACCTCAAAGATTCAACTCAGGCCACAGCCTGGACAAGCCACTTTTTCTATCAGTGATCCATTAAAAAACATTTTGTTTTACTGTTTTTGAAAACACAGGACAATTACCCAGACCATGGGGATGCTCCAAGAACCCAGCCTGAGAGCACATCTGCTCCAGGGCCAGCCAAAAGCCTTCTCAGCAAAACTGACACAGGAGCACATCAGAGAGAACCAACCTGTTCACAGAGAGCAGCAGCTGGTCCACACACGCTTTGATCTTGTTTTGTGCTTCTAGATGTGTCATGTTGTCCGTGTTCTCTCCATTAATTGCCAGAATAATGTCTCCTGGGCATAGGTCTGCCATGGCTGCTTTACTGCCAGGGTTAATCTGGGAAAAACAAAAGGGTTACTTAAAAGAATGCTGGAGGTTTTTTTAAAAGAAGTCCAGTTTCTTGGAATAAGATGCAGGTAAAGGGAATAGTTATTTCTGCAGAATATGTGTTTTGTCTACACCAATGGCATCTACCTGAGGCTGGATGTCAGAGCTCTCAGGTAAGCCCCAGTTCTCCAAGGGCCATCCCCCGCAACAACATTCTTTGAAATAATGGATTTCAGTCAACTCCAGCTCCTGTGTGACCAGGTCCCCTCCTCACATTTGTCTCTTGCTTGAAATAAATGTATTACGCTCTTTCCAGAGAGATGCTTCACACTCCTTTGGCTTGCAGACCTTTTATGATGCTGCAAGAGTCAATCCCTATGGAGCATGTGAAACCCTCCTCTTCGATTAACCACCCATGGAGAAGTGCCATCCCCTGACAGCTGCCTGGGGAGAGGTCATGTTTGACATCACTTTTTCTGGACTGTCATCCAAATGACTTGTCTCTTTCTAGCCCTGCATGGTCACCAATCCCAACCCCAGAGCGATTTAGCAGATGTGGCAACTTGGGAACATGGTTTAGTGGTAGCCTTGGCAGCGGTGGGGTAACAGCTGGACTCGAGGATCTTTAAGATCCTTTCCATCCTAAACGATTCCATGATTCTATTCTATAAATATCACATGGCTCTTTAAGCCTCCACAATTCTTTCCTTCTGATTTTGTAGGAGTGCCAGAACCTTATAAAACTTCTAACTTCTTTCCTGAGGAACTAATGACAGGTCCAGGTACTGTCTGTGGTCAGCCACAAGACCAATTCTGGAGCCTATAAAAGAGGTTCTTGAGAAATTACCATTTCATTTATCCTTTCATCATCCTAAATGTGGTTTTAATTTTTACAATAATATAAAATGATGCAAGGCACAGTCAGAACAGGTAAACATGTCTGGTTAAACTCTTAATAGCTATGTGTTTGTCGTCTAATTTCCTCTTCAGAGCATCTGCTAACCAAACACATTTTATCAACTGAGACGTTACGGTGAGCCTGACTTTTGGTTATTCATGTGTCACTGCATTAAAGCAAGCTGGTGGTTTGATTCTGTTTACTCTTGATTTACACAGATATAACTCCCTGTCTTAGGTGGTGGGTTTCTGCCCCACCCTCCTTGAGAAATCCAGACAACAGGAGCACTGCTCTACCTACCACCTATCTTTGGACATGGCTTACAGCGCATGACAGCAACCAGACAGACCAGGTCTAGTTTTTCAGACAGTAAGACCAAGTGGGGCAGTTCCCCAGTGTCCAGAAGCCCCCCAGCCACCACAGCCCATCATTAAACAGGTGGTTTCTTAGAAAGGAGGCATGCACACATCCCAGCTTTCATCTTGATTTCACAGAATGCTAAAATGGCTTGGGTTGGAAGGGACTTTAAAGACAATCTTGTTCTAACACAGAGGCACCTTCCACTAGACCAGGTTGCTCCAAGCCCCATCCAACCTGGCCTTGAACGCTTCCAGGGACAATTTGTTCTATTTTTGTAGGGAATTCGAAGAGGATTTAAGTCTTACCACAACAGCCCCTGTGGATTGCACTAGAGCTACTCCTGGTGAGAAGCAGACAGCCCCCAGTGTAACATGGGCCTGCTGCACTGCTCCCTGTGTGACCACAGCCACTGGCACCACCAAAACACGAACCTGAAGGTGTTTGAGAAACTCCAAACCACTTCTGACAGTGAAGTAGAACTGGCAGCCCAAGTTACAGCTTTTGTTGCATTGTCAGAGTAAATCAGTATTTGCCATTTGCTCTTCAATAGTTTCATCTGGGCTGTTTGGCTTTAACAAACCTGCCCAGGCCAACCCCTCGTGGGCTGCCCAATGACTCAGCTCAGAGCAAACAACAGGAGATGTCTTTCAGCTCCACACACATTAGCTCTGACACAGGACATTTCAACCCAGGACAGGATTATTTTTCCCCTGGCATTTTGGGGAATTTTTGGACCCCTGTATTCATTCACAGGGCGTTAGGGTCCTTCTACAGCCACAGAAGCTGCCAGACTCATCAGAAAGTGAACCCGAAGCTCAACCAGCAACTCCGAGGAAGCACCTCCATGCTCTTGCCTGCTGTTATCTGCTTCCTTCAGTGTTCATCCCACAGCCCTGGCTGCCAGCAGGCTTTTAGACTAACAGACCTTCAGCTTGATCCAGGACAGCTGTATTTTGTTCTTGTCTATTCAGTGCTGTCTAGATGTCTGATGGATTTTTCCCCCTGCATTGATCTTAACCAGGTTGTAATTTCCTTGAAGAACAAGCTGTTCTCCACAAATGGGACTCTTAGCTGTTTCCTATTTTAGCTTCTGCTTTATTTCAAATTATTTTTGCAACATTTTCATATTAGCATTTTATGTTAGCTGTGGAGATGACCAAGGGCTTGAAATGGAGCTGCAATCCAAGAATCCATTTGAGATACAGCATCGGTGTCTGAACAGCTTGGGAACCATTATTGTAATGCCTGTCAGGCCCCAAGTTTGTATTTTAGTGAATAATATTTAAAATACTGTAGACTAAATTCTCCTAACCCACAGCTGTGCAAAGCCATTGACATCAAACAGTCCACAGAAAGCCAGACAAGTCTGATTATGGGTCAGTGCTGTGCCTGAATCCTCGTGCAGGGGTTCTACCTGCTCTGGACATGGTTAGTGGTGACCTCAGCAGTGCTGGGTTAACAGCTGGACTCAATGGTCTTAAAAATCTTTTCCCACCCAAGCATTCTGTGATTGCATGACATTAGAGCCTGGCAGTGTGCAGAGGCTTTCAGATGGAGCTTGTATCAGAGGCACTCACCTGTGCCTCTCTCCAGAGAGCCCTTGGGTCTGCCCTGAGCCAGAACCACAGTGTGTGTGACATCAAGGAAGCACACACGAGTCTGAGAATAATCAGATACGTCATGAAGTTAAAAACACTGCAAAGAAAACCTGCACTGAGCCACTGTTGCCCCGTGTTCTTGAAAGAGGCCTCCACAGGAGTTGAGGTTTGAGAACAGGAAAGGATTAAGAAAAACAGTGGTAAGATTTTATTTGGTTTTGAAGTCCTCCATCTGTGCCAAGAACATACCATTTCAAAAATCAATGCTGAATGAACACAGACCAAGCCCAGACCGATGGATACGTAACTCAGGGTGGTGTGAGCGATCTACCCACCACAGGCAGCAGTGAGTACCCTAAAGCCAAGTCCCACCTCATGCACCAGGGCCTAACGTGGGCTATGTCCCATGGCACCCACTGCGCCCTGCGTGTGCCACGCCTCATCCTGCCCTGGCTTGGTGCCTGCCAGGATTTGGGCTGCTTGTGTGCTTTCCTCCAGTGAAGAGCTTGGGCAGGGCAACTACACACCAGCAAGGAGTCAGCCCAGTCCCTCACACCCTGCTAACCCCCAGGGCATCAGGGGCCCACGCCAGTGTTGGTGTTTCAGGTGGGGAATTCTGTGGGTGGATGGGGTGGTCTTAGCCCTCACACCACCAGCAGCTCAGGAGGGTCTTGCTCCCTGTGAGGCCATGTAGCTCCCAAAGACCTCTGTCATGCCATGGGGTGACAGCAACCTCAATACACCTTCAGAGCAGTCAAGTGCACAGCACCGAGAGCCAAAACCACAGCAAACACCACAGAATTAAAGAAACACAAATATTTTTATTACAATTCCCCTAAAGGTTTTTCTTTTTCAATCAGACAAGAATCCCACCTCCTCTGGAAGCTCTGAGCTCCCAAACATGTAACTTCATGAAGCACTGAAGCAGCACTGAGGTGAACCCCCAGCCATCAGTTAACCCACACTCCTGGTTCATACTGTCCTGCATGCAAAGATATTTTCCCAACAACATAAATCCAAAGCCAACTAATGGAGACTTGGGGTGAAGTTGCCCAACACAGACAAGCCAATCCCACAGAAAGGGAAGAGGACCTTCTCTTTGCATCTTACTGCTGCAGGTGTGCCATCCAGCCTCTTCCTTTGTGCCATCCCTGTAGGTGCTAAAAAGTTAGAAGCGGAGAAATTCTTCAGCCTTTTCTCAATATTCTGTGAGCAGACTGTCTTTCCCATGCAAACCATTTTAAACAAGGTCACAGTTTCATAAACTTCTTGCACCCGCAGGCTGTTTTGCAAGATTGTTATGGCTTTGACTTTGAAAATATTTTGGAATAGGTATCTTAGAACTTGGCCAATCCTCTCAAGGGGTGGATGGCCGAGGAACCAATTACCTATTGCCACTCAATACACTTTTGCGATCTATCCTATAAAAGTATTTAGAAAATTATTAAAGTGCTTCCACTTGTTCATAAGCCTGGACTCTGTGTCATTTTCTTTATGCGTCTCGGATGTAACAGCGACAATCCCTGGTGCTCAGCAGGTTCTGAGGCACAGCCTGGGATGCAATCCAGAAGAGCTGATGACTTCATGGAATCACAGAATGGTTTGGAATGGAAGAGACCTTAAAGATCATCTTGCTCCAAACACCTTCCACTAGACCAGATTGCTCCAAGCCCCATCCTACGTGGTCTTGAACACTTGCAGGGATGGAGCAGCCGCAGCTTCTCTGGGCAACGAGAGAAGCCAATGCCTCACCACCCTCACAGAAATAATTTCTTCCTCCTATCTAATCCAAGTCTTTCTTGCTTCAACTTAAGGCCACTCCCCCAAGTTTTCTGCGAGTGAATCAAAGTTAACTCAGAGGAATGGGTCCAGTGCAGTGGACCTGTCATCAGGGACTAGGGCAGGGCTGGAGTGAGCTGGTGGCGAGCTCTTCATGAGATAGTTAAGCAAACCCCACAGTGCTACCCACCACCTACTGAAACAGCACTGCTATATTTTCAGTAGGAAGGAACCAAGCATGAAATATGGACAGAACCAGTTAATGTACTGGGTAGGTCACTGGCACTTGTGTTTTCACAGCTCCTTTTATGCCCATAGAAGCGCTGGTGTGTTCTCTGCCCAAGGCAGCCATGCACGCACAGCACGGCTGCCGCTCTGGGAATGCAGTGTGCATGCCTGACAGCTTTACTGCTCTCCCAAAATTAAATAAAGAGAGAACAATGTTCTGTGTTTAACCCCTCCACAAAAACAAGCAGCTGATTCCTCACTTCTCTCTCTCAAAAAAAGATGCTTGAGAACACTTATAAACAGAAAATACTAAAAGAAACAAACCACTTGTCCAGCAATGATACTCGAGAGCAGAGCACAAGGGGCTGTTTGCAGAGCGCATGCCCCAGGTGAGGAGCTCCAGGCTCTTGAGATTCCAGAGAGCAGCCCCTACCCACACAGCATGCCTGTGGAGGGTGCCTCCTGCAGGGATTTTTTCCCCTAGGAAGCCAGAATGTACTTTTTTCCCCCCTTTTCTAATAAGCATGTTATTCTTCCTAATCCCCGCAGGCTATGTCTCATTTGTGACATCTTTCTATGTCCTCCACATAGCACTGTGCTTCAAAAAATACTAGAGGTCCAATACTGGTGCCTTTCTCAACACCCTCTATTGTTCCAGTAAGAAAAAGATAATTTTAAAGAAAGAGCTCCCAGTGAACAGCCCATCTTTCACTGTCCTCTCCCTCTTCAGTCACCACAGAAAGTTCGGTGACAGCACTGCAAGCATCACCTCCACACTATGACTTTTGCCAAATCATCCACCGGGGAACTCTGTCTCAATAATTACAATGAATTTTTAAAAATAAGTTTTTCCAATCATATTCCCCACTGCTTTTTCCAGGATTACCATCCACCTCTCCACTCTCCTCTGAGGCAACTCCCCTCCAGCAGCCCCCTCCCCAGCCAAGTGGATACTCTGATGCTATGAAACAGATTGGGATAATCCCAAAGCCAGCAGCAGCTCTCTTATCTGGCCACTGGAGCCTCGCTAGGATTTACTGAGTGCTGGCATCTGACAATGGCAGGCCATTAAAATAAAGTAGACTGGGGCAACTGCCTGTGCTTAACCTAAATTGGTTGGTGTTCGAGCTGTGCAGTCTAATTTAGTCAGCAAGATTATTTGCACCAAGAGGAGTTTGCTCTTGAAACACAGTGTTCTACCTTCTGCCCTGGAGCTTGACCGCAGAAGGGTGCCAGGGCTGGGAGAACATTCAGAGCAGGGTGAAGTCCCCATGCCTGCTGCCTGCATCCCCTGCCCTCGCAGGGATGGGAACCCTGCCCACCGCAGGGACAGCTCTACTCGGAAACAGCTTTGCTCAAGCCAACTTTAGAATTGGGCAAACACCACGAGCTGAAACAATCAACACTTTAATGAAAGGTTAATTTGTAATATTAACCTAATCTCTATTTATTTCTACTCTTTTCCCCACAAACCTGACTCTAAGGTCGCCTGCATCAGGGCTGTGAGGGACACAGCTCCCCACTGCTTGCACAGGCCTCAGCACAGCCACAGGAAAGATTAAGCTAGTCTTTATTCTCCCAGAATTTTTTATCCAAATCAACAAAAGGTGCCTATTCTGGCCATTCCCACCTACATAATGAAGGCAGCTTTATCTCTACCACATCTTCATTTTTTATTAAAAATGCTACTCTAATGCATCCCATCAGTGAACAAAGCCAGGATTTAACGGTTTTAAAGGTGCAATCCCAAACAAGCCTACACAGACCACACCACTCTTCTCTTAAATCAGTGGTAGTTTGTTGTAGGCAAGGCTGTGGGAATTTTCTGTTCTGCAACTGTGATCAAAAGGGCCTGATTAAAGTCTTTGAGAGGCTTTCAAGATAGTGTGACAAAATTCTCAGCTTTTAAACAAAGCCAGTCTGTTCCATGCTATGGGGTAGGGGACAGTCTTACGTAGCTACATCTTTTAAAACAGGAAGAACCAAGAGTCAAATAACTAACTAATGAAGATTAATTCCCCAAATCCTTTAAACATTCTTTCCAGGGATTCTCTTCAGCTTTTCAAAGCATCCTACCTTGAATTCCTTGCCAATTCATTCGCATTTTTCTAGTTGCTTATATAAAGTCTGATGTATCAAGGCACTATTTAGATAAGCTCACAGGGCAGTAAATTAAGAACACTATGCAATCTGAATTCATTTAACTACTGAAGAAAACAAGAAGCTCAAAAGAATAGAAGGGAAAGAACCAGAGTACAAGTGTTATAAAAGGCAAGACACTCAAAAATCCTTTTGAATCCGAGTACTAATGGATCCAAATCCAAATTTAGAAACAGACCCATAGTGTAGATCGTAACCCAGCTCAAAGTATGAGGTCTCTGTACAAAGAAGCAGCTGAGAATCAGTGAAATTGGACATGCGCTTTAGAGCAACCAGCCAGTAACCCATACGCAGACATCAAAACATGGATTGAGAAAGACTAGGAAGGGACCCCCAAGGAACATTTGGTGTATTTTGTCAACAACTCTCTTGCTCAGCCCAGGGGCACACAACTCCAGCAGCACTCCCCATGCTGCCTCCCGTGGTCATGGCCACTGGGAGCCCCTTACTCCTTCCTCCAAAGACAAGTTACAGATTCTGTACTGCTTTACTGCACAGAACAGCTCAATTCAGCAAATACGGCTGCTACTACACTTAAATCTGCTTTATATTTACTCTGCCATAATATAGGGACCAAGGCCAGGGAGGGACAGCCTGCCCTGGTGACACCAGTGAGCCCTTGATGTGGGTGTGCTTGGAGCACTGCCACAGTCCCTCAGGTACCGTACCACTGCACACCTCTGCGCAAACCAGATTGAGCAGCATCACACGAAGTGTTTATGACCAGAATTGCTTCATCTCCTTCAGAGGTTTAGGGCCCAGCTCTCCAGTGAAGTCTTCCCCCTCAGACACCCCTCAGCAAACAGCAGGGATTCTCGAGCCCTTCTCAGGAGCAAGCCTTAAGCACTGTGCAGAAGACATGGAGGAACTGCTCAGAGTTTGCCTTCCAAACCATCTGACGCTTGGCCAGGAAGGCAGGCTGACACTTTCCTTCCCATCGAAAGGAAAGTGTACACAGAGTGATCTCCAAAGAGAAGAAAATTCTTCAACATAAAAAGTTAAATATAGTTGGTGAGCAAACCTGAGGTTTCATTCTTGCAGCACACTCAGGTGTTAATCACAGACTGCAGGGATTTGAGCCTTTGCTACACAGCTGCTTTCTCCCACTTTAATGGTGAATGTCAAGTATTTTGCAAGGCTTGGTCTTTTGAACCAGAAGCTTTACATATGCTAAAGGCTTCTGAAGTGTTTTGTTGCTTATGGTAAACAACAGCATTCAGAGCAGTGTCAGCATCCTGCAAACCTCCCAGCTGACCGCGTCCTCTGTTGTTATTGACCAGTCCTGGAGTCAACTGTTCAAGACAGCTTCTCTTTTAGCTGTGCACTGCCCATATCTGATAATTAAGAGTAACAACTTTAAATAATCTTCTTTAATCTGGTATACTTTTCTTTCCGAAGCTTGGGCTGTAAAATGTCATTGCCACATAGTCTGCTGTCAATCCACACAACATGTAAAACTACTTAAAGCTTAATGGGTATGAATGCAAGCTGCTCTGGTTGACAAGAAGGATTGAGTGCGGCACAGGCTGTGAGGCATCCTTATGGTGTTTGGAAAACTCATTGGCTGAAATCCTCTTGAACAGCACTTTTTATTTTTTTAAAATAGAGCTCTGTGTTCTCTGTGGGGAGAAAGTGGGGTTTGTTTTGGATCTCTCCTGGATGTAAAAGTTCCTCACATGCCACGCTGTGGCTTGACATCTTTGCTGTTGCTCAAGTAACATAGCGAAACCCGTGTTTGCTTGAAGGGTTTGTGTTTTAAATTCTGAAGTAGAAACCAAACACAACCTTATCTACCAGGGCCTGGGGCAAGTGGGGTGTTAGGGGCTGTGTACAAACCCACTACCTGATCAAGCTCGGTAAGATGGGGGGTTTGCTCTGGCACACATCTGGCACTGACAACAAATCAAGCAGAGTATTTTTCTGTGAACTTGTTTGTTTTAATCTTTTTTATCAACACTGCTAGATCTTGAGAGAGCTACTGTTTTCTTTCACACTTTAGCACCTGTGGCCATAGATGACTTAAAAAAATAAAAATGTTTTTACTAAGTGTTTGGGTATCTGAGAACCATCAGTCAAGGCATTTTGAGAGCTCAGAAATCAGACAACAAATTCAGTTAGAGATATTATATTGTTCCTTCTAGGATTTCCTGTGACTCTTGTGAACTTGCGCCATGCATTTTGTCCCCAAGCTATGAAAAATGAAATTAAATTGCATTGGTCTGCATTAATTCCATACAATTCATAATGGCATATTTGTATTAAAATTAAAGGATTTATCCAATTTCAGGAGGACCAAGATTATAAATATCTGTTGTGTTATATAGCAAAAAAAGTTTAGGAAAAAAAGAATAATTGCACATATTTCCCCCTGTATGCTTCTTACACCAACAGGGCTGTTCTAGTAAGCCTGTTACCTAACTTTATTTTCTTCAACCCGCTTTATCAAGTGGAATGTAAGTGCACACTTCTACAAAATAATTTTGAATACCTGCCTCAACAGGCAATCTTTCAATCTTCAAGGAAAACTGACATCACCACCATTTAAAACAAAAAGAAGGGGGGAGGAAGAAAAACCCCAAACCCATAAATCCCCAATCCCAAATACCCAGGGACACTGAACCCATACTGCTTTGTCCAGCCTGGCAGAGGCCTGGCGTGTTTTTGAGGGTGTGCTGGGTTTATTTTGTTAATTTGCCCCAAGGTCAGACCTTGCCTAAATGGATCTACATGAATCATTCTTTCCGCCTGCTTTCCCACTTGGGATTATCAGTATGCTTAATTACGGTAATTAGTATTAGGTTTTCATTCCAGCATGTTCCACCATTACTGTCTCCTGAACCAGCACAAGCATTTATTCTTCTCTTTCAGTTATTAAGCAAAGCCTCAGTGATAGAAACACTTCAGCAGCAAACATATTTGTGACATATTTCCGTTAGTTCTTATCTGTAGCTCAGATTAACTGTTCTGTACCAGCACAGCTTCACACATAACCACACAGACCTCTTGCCCCTGAGTTTACAGGAATGATGAGAACAATAAAAACTGACTAGCAAAAGTATTTCCTTCCACTTGAAATACTATAACAAACATTACTATGTGACCAACTGAAGGACAGCTTTTGTCACCCACCAAAAGTCAGCAGAAATCAGGTGGGGTCATAGTTCTGGGATTCAGCAATCCAGAGTGGCTTCTTCAGTCCGTTTGGGAGCTCTGAACAGAGTGTGCATAATTTCCATCTAATAAACTATCAAATACAAAAGAATTATGTGAAACCAATAAAAACCTTATGGAAATCAAAGTGAAAAGCTCTGTTCCTTTTGCTGCTGTCTCTGATCCTTACCTTCTCCACCAACACACATGGAGTTCCTGGGGTAACCAAACCTGTTACTGCCAGCCCTAGCTCTGGGGAGCCCCCTCTGCTCAGCCACCCCCACCCACACAAGAACACAGGCCTCCCCAGATATTATACCACTGAGTGGGTTCTCTCTGCATTCACACAGGATCACACCATAGACTTCGATCTGCCCTGACAGAGTCAACAAAATCACTTTTACTGGAATTCCTTCCTCAGCAGAATTCTTTCTCGAGTATCCCAACCTTTAACAGGACACATCTCTCCTTAAATGCGAAAGCTGCTTAAGTTTAAAAGTCAACCTTAACTCAAACAATACCTGGATAATGGATTTCAGACCAATTATTTCTCACCCTTCTTGTGTTACAGTTCCGAGCCAATGCTGAAAATTGCATTTTTGCTGCTCAACTAGAGACCAGTGGGTAAACCAATGTTGAAGCCAGCGGATAAAAGAAAAATGGTATTAAAATCGCATTCAAAAAATACTGGAATTGGTCCATTTGGTAATTGTCTGTTTAGCTAAGTAATTTATCTATGATTTCAAAAGCAGCAAGTGCATGGATTAACACTGGCAGAGCTGGGTAGATGATGACATCAGCTGCTCTAGAAGCTGGACAAGCAAGTTCAAGTGATCAAATGCATTCAGCTCCTGTAGTTACGCTAATGACTGATTATCTTTTAATCCCAGGCAAGGGGCAGATCAACTGTGATCCTGCACAGAACCACAGCACTCACTGATGTGGTTACAAGCACAACAGTGAGAACAGCCAAGTGAGTTATTCCATTCCTGTTCCTGAGCCATGGCTGCTGGTCAAAAGGAATGCTGTCACTGGAGTAAGAGCCACAGAACCCCCCTTCCCATAGAGGGCAAACACAGCACTCAGTATCAGCCTGCTCAACCAAGGAAAAGCAGCTGTCTGCTACCAGAAATTGAATTAAGTCTTAAAACCACTTTCTATCAAGCCATTAAGGGCAACTCGAAGGAGATCTTTTAGATCATTCCCTACCCCTATAAATATCCTTAGGAGGAATAACCATTAATGATGTGTTGTCCTACACCTAGTGTTAGCTCACTGTAACAGTGGGTATAAAACAAACTGCATTTTCCCCCAAGAACACAGCCTGGGGCTACAAATCCCTCCCCAGCACTGCGCTGACAACACACCAGTATCACCCTCCAGGGCTGCATGCCCCCAGACTGGCCCAGCAAATTCCAGCCCTGCTCCTCTGGGTCCTCCTGAAAATACAAAAAGAAACGGGGCATAAAAGGGTAGCTATAGCACACCTAACTTTTCATGTGACTGCATGAGAGAGATGCCCTAAGCACACCCTTCTGGATTTGCATTTATCTTTAATACTGAGGAATTCAACACTCCACCTGGAGCCCTGGTCTCTCCAGGGCAGAGCTCAGCATCAGCTGCTCAGCAGAGCAATCAGATCTTTACCCCTCGTCACTTAAGGCTGATCAAATCACAGAGGGAAGTGACCTGTTTTCAAGAAAAAAAGGCCATTTGTTAATGTCATGAGCCTGTTTGAGACAGCTGCAAGGAATGGACTGAACACCATCAGCACCTGCACAGACACACACCATCTCACAGGGGCTAAAGGCCAAAGTAAAACCCTTGTGAGCGAGGCAAGTCCCATCCCAAAGCAGGACGGGGTCATCATCATGTTCCATGCTACCAAATCCATATATTGTCATTTATCTCTTGACAATACTGTCACAAGACACTTTTGTGGACCACCTTCAGCTTCACCCCCTTCCCCATGCTGGACACCTCTCTGCCCTGCATCACTGTGCTTCTTCCTCAGCTCAGCCCGGCAGCTTCTTTCACTATTTCCAGCTGCTCCATTATTTCCAGCCTCCGGCACCCAGAGCTGCATGTGGGTGGCTTTGGATGTCTCAAATCCCAAACTGCAACCTGATTTCCCAACATAACCAGTCCAGGTAGGATGCCTGCAGAGCTGTACAGCCCAAACACCTTGTGACATATTGATCCTCAGCCCCCTTTGGGCCCAGAAGTGGGGTGCAGCAACCCCACATCCCTTAGGCAGCCCAGCACACCCAGAGCATGTCAGCATCTTGGGCCCACAGCTGGATGTGGGATTCCAAGAGTGTGATCCTGCCTCCTGGCAGAATTTCTGCTTTTCCAAAGATATTTGTGATTTAATGACATTTTAGTGTAAAACAAATAAAATTGACAGTAACGAAAAAAGGCACTTTGAAGGAAGCAGAAGTCAGCCAAAAGCCTCCACAATTAGCAAGAGTCTCCCTCCTGCTGTGAGCCAGCCCAGGCAAGGGGGATGTAGGCTTCTCATTCCTGGAGACAGGAAGCCCCCTTGCCCATGTTTCAAGCCAGAAAGAACAGATTTCCTGGACAATTAGAGGATAAGAGGGAATATGGCACTACAACAGCCATGATCAGTCCTCTGCACAGTAGCAGGGTTGCACAGACCCACCATCAAGCAAAGCCCAGGCTTCCCAGGGAGCCCTCTAGCAGCCCCTTCCTGCATCCCCAAGGCCAGGAGCTGTAGCAGAAGATAATTCTTCCCCAGCTTTAACATTTTCAGGTACTATTTGCAAAGCAAGCAATGTCTTTTCTTGTGTTTAGAGACTAGAGCCCAAGCAGAGCAACCTACATCTATATTTACATCCTAGCAAGTTGTTTACCACGGTTCGGGAGCAGCCGTTAGAGTACGGCGCATCAGAGCATCACCCCATCCTTCAGTGGGAGCAGATTTTAAAAAGGATCCAATTTAAAAGGCTGTCAAATGGAATAACACCCTACATCTGCTTCTCGTGTTACAATCCCTTGTGATCCACAGCAAGACTGGCCTAATGAGAATCGTCCTCCTCACACCTCCCCGGTTTGCTGAATCAAACAAGAAATTTGTCAAGCCACCTGTCTAGGCAGAAGCAGATTTAGGTTTTTCTTGTTTAATATTAAACCAGTTATTTTTTTCAAAGTAACAGGAAAACAGGCTCCCTCCACTAAGTTCAGATGTTCATTTCCACAACAGGAACATTTCTACAATTGCTGGGAAGTGATTTGTGATACATCCCATGTTACCAGGGGAGAAATAGAATTCCCCATACCCAGAAGGTTCAGGCTGAGCCCCAAAAGCCAAATGCCCCCTCTCACAGCACAACCCCCCAGCTGCGTGTGAACATCTGCCCCCCTCCCCCCCCGCCAACTGCACAGCCAACCCCACCAGCTGCCGCTCCCTGCACCACCCTGGCCTTCCCTCTCCTCCATCCATCTCCTCCTGTTACTCCTCCAAAACAGCCCTCACTGGAGCACCTGGAAAGGGACAGTCCAAAGTAAAAACAGAGACAAAGCCATGCAATAGACGTGTTTGAACTCAAACTAAATCTCTTTAAAACATGCTCTCTTCCATAATTATTTCTTTGTAACTAAGGGTACGTGTTTTCTCTTTTCCGTCACAGCTTTGGCACACGAATGAAAAGACAGCAAACAGCTTGTGTGCATTACAACAGTATTTTTAAGTTATAGCTCCTTTCAAATGCACTCAGTTGTTCCAGAACTTCAGCGGCAGCTGCCTGGGGAGCTCAGCAATCCTACACAGCCTGACATGCCGGGAAGGTAAAGCAGCTTGGGGCATCCAGGCCTTTCCCGGGGTAGCCCGACGATGATGGAAACACTAGTGCCCACGGGAATGTGCCCAGCTCACACACAGGACCTCATCCATCACATAGCCCATCACACCACCTCGCTGCGCTCCTTCCTGCACGGGGAATGGTTTGTTTTCACATATATCTACACACAAAGCCTATTTTAAGATATCTGCGGTGTCTTAGAAAAGAATTTTCCAGAATACATACTTGTGAGGTCAAACACAAGCGTGAGTACACTTCCACAGTAATTATTACCAGCCCACAGAGACCCCAGAACACTGCAGCCTGCATGGAGAAACTTCTTGCTGACTTAACTCATGCCTTCTTTAAAAACCCCAACAGCCTGTGAACTCAGTCCAGGGCATGAATCCAAACTCTATGAACACTAAAAGCTTTGAAAGCAGATCCTTATGAATTAACATCCAAAAAACAAAGCATGGAGAACGCTGTAACATTGGGAAAAGCAGCTGAAACAGTGCAAAGCTCAGAGGGAAGCACTTATTTGAGTGTATTGGGTGTACATAGAGTAATCTGGAGTTCAAAAGAGCGCAAACGCTGCTACCCGCTGGCCTCGGCTACAGTCCGCCCAACTCCGGGTACCACCCGCCCCGCCGCCCATCACTGGCGGCCGGTCCCCTCTCCGCTCCGCTCCCCCTCCGAGCTCACCCTGGAGATGGTCAGCGGGGCGCTGAAATCTTTACCGCCCACCAAACGAAAACCCCACGGCGAAGGGCCACGCAGGACCACCGAGTGGGACATAGCGGCGGTGGGACTCTCCCTGCCCGCGGGCGCCACCAACTCCAGCTCCCACTCCCGATCACCGGCCGCAACTCCTAAACGCCGGGACGGACCGATCCCGCCTTCCTGGCACGCCCCGCCCGCAGGGCGTGTCGGGGAGGAGGGATAGACCCGTCCCGACCGTCGCTGGGGGAGCTTTAGCACGGGTTTCCCCATGAAGCGTTTTATAAGTTGGGTTTGGAGCGACTACTCGCAGTGGTAAAGTTACAGTACTTTACTAGTAGTAGTGCATACGTTTGGTGTGCTCAAAGCCACTCTCACTGCAGTTTCATCCTGTGCAGTGGAAGGAAAATAATGCAATAGGTCAGTAAGCGTTTGGTTGTGACTGTTTTATTCATTACAATAAGTCTCTTGAAGGAGAAAAAAGTTCAAGAAAATAATCAGATTTGGTTTAAAGCAGTTTGTGAATCCTTCATGGTCATCACTTGGGCAAAAGATAAGCTTGCAAGAAAATAATCGCAGAATCACAGAATGGTTTTGTTTGGGACAGACCTGAAACATCATCTCATTCCAACCCCCTGCCATGGGCAGGGACTCCTTCCACTAGACCAGGTTGCTCCAAGCCCCATCCAACCTGGCCTTGAACACTTCCAGGGATGGGGCATCCACAGCTTCTCTGGGCAACCTGTGCCAGGGCCTCACCACCCTCACAGGGAGGAATTTCTTCCCAATATCCAGTCTACCTCTGCCCTCTGTCACTTTGAAGCCATTCCCCCTTGTTCTGTCTCTCCAGGGCCATGGTCCAAGTTCCTCTCCAGCTCTCTTGGAGCCCCTTTAGGCACTGGAAGAGGCTCTAAGTTGTCCCCAGAGCCTTCTCTTCTCCAGGCTGAATACTCCCAGGCCTCTCAGTCTGTCCCCATAGCAGAGGTGCTCCAGCCCTCAGGGCATTTTCATGGCCATTGCACCCCAACATCACTGTGCCCTTGCAGGGGTCTCTGGAGCAGCACCCGGCACCACAGAGGATCTCAGTTTCCTGGTGGTACAGCTGAATCAGTGACTGTTGGAGCACCATGGAGATGTCCATGCTGCCAGTGGTGTTTAATGGGATGGTTTGCAGTCACAGAGCAGTGGGTTGGAGGTGGGGTGAATGGTCAGCACAGCTGCTCAGCATGTCCCCCAGAAGCTGAGAAAAAAATCTCAAAATGTCAGTAAAATTTCCTTTTCTTCTTGAAAAGGGCCCTCTTGAAAAAAAGGACTGGAATATCCCACTTGAAAAAAAGGACCTAACAAAGGATTCATTGTTTAAAAAGTCCAGTTTCATTGAGCACCTTCTCACTGCCTGGTTTCTGCAAGTGTGATTTATGTGCCATTTGCTGCAAAGTCTCTTTGCTCGTGACACGGGAAGGTTTGTGTGACTGGCTCATTGCTGTGCCCATTTACTGGGCTGCAGTCTGACACAGGGATGAGAGCTGTGACTTTTAAATAGGCTCCTGAGCTGTCTTGCAGCTTTGGGATTTAGCAGCATGTGTACAGTCTACATGCTGTGTCACAAACCTGAAACACAATAAACTTGGTTTGCTTTGCTAGGAAGGTGCCTGCAGAGGAGAGGTCCAGCTGCAGGCAATACCAGCAGAGCTTTCCCTTACTCTTTGTTCCTCATAAGTGCCTGCCTCCACCAAGAGAGGCTACACAGGCTGACTTTTGTCTGGGTGATGAATCATACCTCCTCATTCCTGCATGATATCACGCAGCTTGCAGAAGCCTGGGAGTAGGCTGGTCTGAGGTTTCCTTGCTTGTGTTAGAAAATCCACCCAGCCTAACAGCAAAATTCCTCTCACAGAGAGCTGGAGGACTGGCTGATGTCCCACCTCTCCTGCTTTCGCTGTTCAGTGATGAAGTGGATTCCCTGAAGGACAGAGTTAAAGATGTGCACAAATGCCATGTGTCAGCATTGGCATCTCCTTCCTCTTGGGAGGGAAAAGAAAAAATTCTTTCTGTGAAAGGCACTAAGTTTACTGGAAAGTAGCAACAATAAACCAGAGATATGGAAAAAAAGAAGAGAAAAAAACTAAACCCGCAGTTCTGTAGAGTCAAACATTTCCCACTGCCATTCACTGGAGCTCCATTCTCTGGGTGGGTTCTGAACTGCGCCCTGCTGTGAGGTGCAGCTCCACTGTGCAGCAATGCCTCAGGGGTTCGAAGTTTGCAGAGGCAATAGATGATCAAAACACAGAAATCCCCTCTATTAGAGTATTCATTTCAAAAGCAGACAGGAAACTGCTGGCTCTGAGGCACTTTCTCTTCAAGGCTTTTTGAATGCTCAGCCCAGATCACCCCTCACAGAACTGATGGCTCATCTAAAACTTAACCCGAGTAAAACAAAATTAGCCAAATTGGTATAAATTTGTGGGTGTGCTTATTCCAAATGAGACTATATTCCAGAATACACTATGCTGTGTGAAGTAGAGGCAGTTTTACCCTGAATAAAACTATCTGCATTTGAGTTGCTCCTGATGGAAAGTGTTCACATGCAAAGCAGCCCTCAGGATTCAGAACTGTATCAGGAACTAATTTTGCACCCCTCTGTCATAGATGTTTTTCCCTAGGATGCAGGGTATGAGAACATTAGTTAAAGAGGTCCACAGTTCACAGGTGCCCCATGTTCTCTCAGCTGCTCACGTATCTTTTCACATATGCTTTCTTTGAGCAAAGCAAACATAACTGCAGGCTACAAAGGACCCAGTCAGCTCTCACTTCAACCACCTAAAGTGGGCTCATAAATTTCTGGTTTTGTCTTTGATAGAATCATAGAATCACAGAATGGCTTAGGTTGGATGGGACCTTAAAGATCAACTTATTCCAACCCCCATTGGCAGGGACACATTCCTCTAGAACAGGTTGCTCAGTGAGAATTTTTCAATTCTACTTTGAGTCATTTCCAAAAACTGATTGGAATTCTACTTCTGGCTGAGAAGTTAACAGGACCAACAGCAGCTGAACCTTGCTGTGGGAGCAAGTCTCAACATCCAGCTGAAATACAGTATTGCCAATATGCTCATTCTTCAGCCGAGTGCTGAAACCCTATAGCAAGCTCTAAGACCACACATTATTCAAAGAGAGGTCAAACACATTCATGAATTCAATCTCATCACTCCATTCACTTTATCTTTCCCCTCCCTGATATTTCCCTCAGTGGTTTTTTCCAGTATTTTTCCACCCCAAAGCTTTATCACCTCTTTGTTTCTTTTTTTGAATATTCCATTCAGGTTCTACTTTGCCACCGGTGACACTCTCAGTTTCCATCCTTTGTTATCACAGACCAGCTGGGTAAACTACGGATCTTTGTGTCCCATTTTGAATGAACATTCATGTTTTCTATCTGTCACCCTCCCAATATCTAGCAGAGGTCTGTGTTTATCTGAGAGTCCTGATAATGACCCTTCAATGCTTTGTTTTGAACATCTGTCCATATGAGAGTGATTTAAAGCATCATTATGGCTTGATGGTTCTTCTGCAGGTCAGGAGATTCTCTTGCTTGTACAGACTGTCATCAGGGCTCTGGCTGTTTCTGCTTAGAGCCATTTCACTGGCTGAAGTTAGTCATGAGTTATCCATCCCTGGAAGTGTTCAAGGCCGGGTGGGATAGAGCTTAGAGCAACCTGGTCCAGTGGAAGGTATCCCTGCCCATGGCAGGGGATTGGAATGAGTTTTAAGATCCCTTCCAGCCCAAACCAGTCTGTGGTTCTATGATTTAAAAGTAGCTTTAAGCACCAAAATAGCTGTTAGCCCGTGGGTTGGCCTTACCAACAGCCACACTCCTGTTAAAATTGTGTGTCAGAGGCTCATGGTTTGTGTTTGAAAATAATTTGTTGTGAATGGTCATTTGTACGTTTTAATGCTGGTTACTCCTCTTCATATTTGTGATTGGAAAAGGTCCCTGAAAGTGATGCTGATCACATGAATTCAAAATCCTTGTGGGAGTAAAAAACTCCAAGCAATGTTTCATGGCATTTGTGCAATTTGCCCTCCCAGTAGTCAGTGTTTCTCAGAGTACAACCTCTTTTCCTTTCTTACATTAATCAGTAATCCTTGACTTTTTTCATCTGAATTTCCATTTCCGTTGCCTGAATGAGTCCTTTCTGGTGCCTTCCTATCCCAAGAGAATTCACATACGACAGATTCTCAAGGGTTCCAGTTTATTCCTTGATAGTTTGAAAAAAACCCCCAAAACCTCAGCATCCTGTGAACAGTTAAATTTGAAACTCATTATTTGGATTAAGTACAGGCAAGTCTCAATCCTATGGCAGCTTTAGCTGCAGGTTTCCAAAGGATTACTTAATTTATATGCTTTGCAGTATCTCTCAGATCTGGGTTATTATTTCGGCTTTTGAAAGTTCCTTGGCAGACACCCAAGTGTTGCGAACTGTCATTCTGAATTCTGTTTAATTCATTTGTTTGTCTAAATCATTTCTAAGAAGTTGGTCTCATGGATCTAAGCATCCCACAGAGAAAAAGCCAGCTGCGATAGAAACCATTAGGATAATGAAAGAAATCTCATTCCTCCAGTAGAATTTCTTCTCTGTAATCACCTTCAGGTGAAGAAGCCAGCTGTCTCCCAAGGCTTTGGAGCTTTAAGGGATTACTACAGAGAAAAACTGAGAGAGGATAGATTTAGATTAGATATTAGGAAGAAATTCTTCCCTGTCAGTGTGGTGAGGCCCTGGCACGGGTTGCCCAGAGAGGCTGTGGCTGCCTCATCTCTGGAAGTGTTCAAGACCAGGTTGGTTGTGGCTTGAAGCAACCTGGTCTAGTGGAAGGTGTCCCTGCCCATGGCTTTGGTGTTGGATCAAGGTGATCTTTAAGGTCTCTTCCAACCCAAAACATTCTGTGAGTCTATGAAAACTAAGAAGTTTCATGGTCCACGGTCAGATTCATCTTTGATTTGCAACACTGTGCAGCAGGAGCAGATTCACAAAAGGGACAAAGGTAAATCCTTTGCCTTTGTAAGACGTGTTCAGAGGGTAAAACACAGCAGGGCCTGACACAAAATGCAGTTTATTCTTCTATTTTGGCAAATATTAATGAGACAATATTTACATGTTATTCTAAGTCTTGCTCATCAGGCTACCAGTCATCTACCAGAACTTCATACGCTGGGGATTTGCAACCCACTAAGCAGCAAGGATAAGTCCCTACCTCCCAAACACTGCAGACTAAACACAAGACAAGAGCCTGTGGATGGATTTCCCAAGAGGAACACCAGGAAGTAATGACACAGCGTGGCTAGCTCACATCAGAGCTCAATAGCAGCCTGTCCTTGATAACAGCAGCTCCACAGAAGGCTGTGGACAAGGACAAAGCTCACATCAGGGCTCACAGAAAGGTCACAACACATTCAAAATGTTACAAACAAAACACTTTAAAAAAAATATATACATTCCCGTCTTACCAATTTTGCTGAAAAATGAATTGTTTTCATGGTCACCCTATTCTCAGTCTCACTTTCCATCTCAGAAGTCAGAGGAAACAGATGAGCAAGTGCCTGTTAGGTCATGTCTGACCTTACTCAATCCCCAGACTGAGACTAATGCCATGACAAGCCGGGCAGCACAGAGCAGGCAGGTGGGGACTGTCCTGCCGCCCTGCCACACTCGCTGCTGCCGCACCGAAGTGGATCCTCAGGTCTTTTTCACCTCACCTGTGTAGCTGCAAGCCTGGAATATATGGACCAGATGGAAGAATCTGGTCTGTTTGCTTGGAAGGGCATGACCTCCTCCCAGCAGGTTCAGCTGCTGCTGACGTGGGCAGGATTAACCCCAGCTCTCGCCCTGTGCGAGCTGTAACCTTTTCACAGCTGTGCCACCGTGACCAGTGAGCGGCAAGTGAAAAAATAAAAAGAAATACTGGCATAATATTGTACGAAGAAGATGAGATTACAAGTGATCTGCTTTTTCTGCAAGGCTAATTGTTCCCATTATGGGATTAAACTGATTGATTTCCCATCAGAAACAGTGCCTGGAAGAACAAAGTCAAAACCTCTGGTCTAATGTGAGTCACTTCACTGAGCAGCTAAACACCGAGATTTTTCTCTTGTGAAATTATGACAGATGTCAGCTGTTGGTATATTCTGCAAACAAATTTGGCATATTTTTATTTCACACAGTAGAATCCATGCAATTGTACCTATCCAGCAGAGGAGCTCCCCAGACCTCTTGGGGATTTCAGCATTTATCACCCTCACTCTTGACTCTGTTTACAGTGATTCTTCCTTTTTTGGGTGTTGTATGGCTCCAGAATGCAGACAACTGGAGAGAATTAAGCTGAATGCTCCCAATTTATGCAGGTCAAGGAAAGTTTGCCTTTTATCATTCAGAGATAATTACAGCAAACCAACTGTTTTGGAAAGGCTGAGTTCCACAGATGCTGGCATTAAGATTCAGTGATCACAAAGGTTCCTGTAGCTGGGTTTCACAGAAGTTTTCCTATTTATTTCAGCCTTAATCTGATAGGGACAGAGGGACAAACAGTACACTAAGAAATAGGAGATAAGTTGTGTGATATCTTATCCCAGTATGTTCTTCCAGGATTCATTTAGCCCAATCCATCAGCTGCTGTCTTGCCCCATGTAAAGAATTCGTGCTGTGCTGGGGGTGTTATATACGCTGCCTGGGGAGAATCCAGAGTGATCAGTCCTCATCTAGTGTAAGAGGCTGTACTCTGCAAAGTGTAAACTGCATGGTAAGGGCAAAGCAATGCTGGTAGAATAGCTTAGGGTGTGAGAACAGGATGTGAGGCACATGGCTCATCTCAGCTCCTGGAGTAGATGCTTTCTCCCTTCATTCAGGCTGTTCTTCATCATGTCCAGGACTTTTGCAGAAGTGTCTATAGAGGCCCAAAGCATCTCCTCACACCACAGGTTCTACTCACTAATGCACAGTTATGTCACTTCTTAGGGACTGAAGGGAACATCCCCTAGAAGGACATGGAAAATGCAGTGCTTAATTGGGGGTGTTTATCCTGGAGGAGAGAGGTATGTTTAACAGTTTGAACTCTCTCAATTTCTTAAGTTCATCGGTTCATCAGAGAAGGATTTCCAAGAATCTTTTGAAAACTATTGTGCTTGGACTTTGAGGTGAAATGCTTTGAGGTGCTCACACTGGACAGAAGATTAAGCATTCATCATCCACGAGCAAGAAATGAAAAAACTCAGTAATACAAAATGAAGAAACTCCTTATTTTTTTGGTTACTGTAAAGAAACAAATAGACTAAGCTTTCATGTCACTACTAGGGCTTTCAGGCCAGAATTAAGATGCTTTGGTGTCCAAATGCTGCCATTTCTGGGAGAGAATCTCCTGGGCACCAAGTGAGACCAAAAGCAGGCAAATAACATGCAAATAGAATTTTAGAGATTACTATAACAATTCAAGATTGGTCTTCTGAATTACTACGTCTTGTCTTAGTTCTCTCTTAATATTCCCAAAGTTTGCACTTGTGCACCCAGATTGCACAAATATAACAGCATAAATTCGAAACCCTGAACACAGGCAAAAAAAATAGGAAAAAAAAAATCAAAGTAATTGCAAATATTCGTGTTCTAGCACTTAAGCAGGAATTCATAAATGCTTGCAGGAATGTAACATATCAACCTCCTTAAACAGCCATATCCTGTTTCTTTTGTTTCCTTTTCTGCCTTTGCAGTGACTATTGCTACAACACCATCCATCACTGCTCCTTTCATCTGTCAGGCCCTCCAGCCGCCCGCTCACAGCTCCATACCTGTTCCCCTAGGTCTGAGCTGTCTGGATTTCCCTCATGTTTGTCGTTTCAGGTGTAGATGCTCAACCTTTGCAGCTGGAGCTGTGTGGGCAATGAAGGGATCCCGTCTGGTTCCTCAGCTCCCCTCCCATTCCTGCTCGACCGGTTGCATGAATAGGTTTCAGTCAAGAGAGATTAGATTTGACAGGTTTTGTCACAGGGCATTCATGCTGGCGACTGAAATGATGGTTAAATGGACACAGTCTAGGCTGAGACTGAGAGCGTGGTGTCTGCAGTCAGAGGACAACAGCATCAACATCCCTCTTTAGAGAAGTTCAAGCACATCTTTCCTCTGTTATTATTAGGTTCTTAATAATAACACATTAATTTTGTGTTAAGGCTGATCAGCTGCAGGCTCCTGTCACTGAAGATGATCCTCTGCTCTCTCCAGAACATTGCCCCAGGATGTCTTCTGGAGCATACTCCTTGAAGAAATTGATGCTGCACAAACGGTAATTTAATTTTCTTTTTCCCCTCATTCCAAGCATCCGGTTACTGGGTCATGGAAAAGCTGAGCCTGAAATAAACTTTGAAAGTATTTTGAAGGATTTGTCATTACTCAGAGAAATAGATCTGACATTCACTTGAGTGCAAGGAAGTGGAGGGAACAAAATGGGTTACTCAGAAACTGCCTTGGCTGGGCCAAAGCTCTGTCTTCGGCTCCATCTGGGCAACTCATTTAGGCTGAGAGAGCTGTGTCGCATGATTTGGACTAGAATTTGCCCTTGGAGCTTAAATAACCTGAATGATATTTAAGAACCTGCAAGGCTGTTTGGTGATATTGCACAAAACCTTATCTAGCAGGACTGAATACTTTGATCCAAGATTCAGTGATGTCAATAGAAAAGATCCCACCAGTGATGGTGGGAATGTTGATTCAATGAGCAGCTTGGCCATTATCCCAAGTGTCCAGTGGGCATTAGGATAACCAGGGATTCCACTGAAAAAAAGGGTCAGGTGTCACTGTTTCTTTTTTAACACATGCGGCCCCTTATGTTCTTCAGCCTTTTTCTGCTTTTCTTAGGAAAGGGTATGACCTGACTATGGAATAAAATGCCTTATGTCTGACAAAATAATAAAAGTCACTTAAAATCTGAGGAGCATGAAAAGCAAATGTTATTAACATTGAACTGTTTATCTGCTTCAAGCACAGTATTACACTATGGTAATGAATATATGACTGTACTTTAATTTATTATTAAGAAAATAGCTCCCATCTACTTCTCTAACCAAGGCATTTAAGAGTCTTCTGCAGACACCTCCAGATTTGTCCTCGCACACAGAATAAATGATATTTAACAAATAAATAAGACTGTGCATCAAATGGTTAACTAACCAGTTCTGAGACAAACAGTCATGCTAGAAATTGTGCCCGATCTCCTAGTTCACTCTCCTGTGATTTAAGCAAAAGATGGATGTGTCTGAAAAACCCACAAGGGACTGAGGATCCTCTTCTGTCCCATCAATTGTCCTGAAGTCCATCTGGATACACCATCAGTTAGCAGAATGAGCTAACGATGTTCCACCACAGATATTTCATCTCTTAAAGATACCACACAAAATAACACTTGGTTGCCAAAAAATAGGATATTTTATGAATGTTTAGGCATGCAAGCTGAGGTGTCACAAGATCAAACAGAACCTAGCAATTCTGATGCTCATAAAATGGGCAGGAAAGGTGACTCATTCAGCCTTTTTAATTTTTCCATGACTCTTTGAAGATTTAATATGGTTTGGGGTTTTTTTTTAGTTGGCTTTAAATCTTCACAGTGCTCTAAAGCTCATTGTTTATTCTCAGCAACCCCAACATCAATCTGTGGATGGTTCTGCTGAGCTTAGCCAGAGGGTGCCCTGTTGTGCAACCCTGTGCCATGGCTCCAGCTTGCCTGTTCCCAGGAAAACCTCGCCCGGCCCAAGATCCATCGTTTTTCTTTAGTTCACCCCAAAACCATTCACCGCTTCCTTCAATATCGTCATTTCAGCACTGCTTTTAAAACCATCAGTGTCACTGCCTAGGGAGAAAGAATACAAATACTTGGCACAGGTGGACATTTACTTTTCTGTTTTCATGGATGTGGAGTCAGTTGTGCCTGTTCAGAATGTCTCAGGAGAAGCAGGAATAGTTTAAACATGTGTTCAAGGAAGATTTTTAGTTTATGGGTCCCCAGGTATTATTCCAAGTTGTGCTTTTGTACAATTTCTCAAATAGGTGTACTATTGTTCTTCTAAAGGAGACTGAAAAAATAATTGAGGACAGAAGGAATATTCTTCAGAGCACACTTTGCAGAGGAAGTGAAGTTCCTGAGTTAGTGCCAGAGGCGGCCCAGCATGGCTCCAGCCCCTCACCCACCCGGCTCCCCAGGAAGCCGCAGGCTGGCCATGCTGCAGCCACACAAATCATCCCAAGACAGGGTCAGTTTAGATGGGATATTAGGAAGAAATTCTTCCCGGTGACGGTGCTGAGGCCCTGGCACAAGTTGCCCAAAGAAGCTGTGGATGCTCCATCCCTGAAAGTGTTCCAAGCCAGGATGGATGGGGCTTGGAGTAAGCCGGTCTAGTAGAAGGTGTCCCTGCATTGGCAAGGGGTTGGACTAGATAAGCTTTAAAGGTGCCTTCCAACCCCAAACATTCCATGATTCTGTGAGGGAGAGAGGTATAGTGCTCTTGAAATGCTACAGAAAGCTCTAGTATTTTGGTGGTTCATAAACTGAAGCTGGGATGGAGCAAGCACTTAGCTGAGTTAACAGCAGAGAGATTTCTCTGCATCCTGCAGTCACTGAGCATCAATTGCTGATGACTCACTTGGAAATGATTTGTTGGCAGCTTGTCCCCCGCCAGCACACAGCCTCCATCCCACCACTCCCACTGACCCCCTGGCTGCACACACCATCTCCATGCTATCGGGCAGGGAGGAAATCCAGCTGACAACAATAGATACCACAGGAAAAAATCCCCAAGAGTTTCTGCTCCTGTGAGGGATTTGACAGTGGAAATAGGGGAAGTCCCTTTGCTGGACTTGGCAAAAAAAATCTGGACAGTGCCATCAGGAAAATATTCTTCACTGAATGAGTGATGCAGCTTATTAGGTCTTTTCTGTATTTTTGTGACTATGAAGACAGAATTAATGAGTAAGAGGCCCTTACAGCTGGTGTCCAAGTCAACAGTTACAACATGCTGAGGGAAGCACAATTTTTTCCTTTTGGACAACCAAACAGTATGGTATTTTTAGCCCCATAGAGAGTTTTCTTCTCTGTAATGATGTAAGGTTCCTGTTAGCTCATCAGATTTGGTCGCCCACTGTAAAAAGCTAAAAAGAGACAAAATTGAACACCCCATCATGTCTGAGCCTCAGCTCAAGGCAGGATGTCAGGAAGAGACTTTTGGCTGCTGAATCAATCACATGCAAGTGGAGGAGAAGGCAGGACACAGAACCCAAACAAACCACAAAGCCTGATTCTGGTTTGAACCGAACTCCTCCTAATGTATCTCTCTTTGTGGAGTTGTTGTTAGACAGAATATTAAGCTACTTTATGGCTACTTCATTTGAGAGGAAATATGTGATGTCCTAAATCCACAAATTATACCCAGGTGGCAAATTTATTGTTTGTGTTTTTAGAAACCTTTTTCCTATAACCCTCGTCATGGGTGGAAGTCATGGGTGGCTGATCGACGAGGCTGGATCCCTGGCTGGTGTCATCCTGTGTAGTTGTGTCCAGTATATTCATCTCTGCTGATTTGTGCCAGCTAACAATTTGCCCCATGTATTTTCATGTTCCAGTATTGGATGGGGCTTGGAGCAACCTGGTTTAGTGGAAGATGTCCCTGCTTATGGCAGGGTGTTGGAATGAGATAAGCTTTAATGTTCCTTCCCACCCAAACCATTCCATGACTCTGTGATTCTTTGTAGCTAGAAACCTAGAAATCTCCCCTCCTCCCAGCTCCCACTGCCAGCATTGTGTAACTGCACTATAAAGTGTTTTCAGGAAGGTTTTTTCTGTCTCCTGTTTTTTCATCTCATAGGCAACCAAATCACATTCACCTACAGCTTTCTATGCAAGAAATTAAAGTAATTTCCTTTGAACATTCATTTGAGGTGTGTTAGTTTATAAAGAAATCTAGATGTCTTCCATCGCCCTTCCCAGGCACTTCCTTTGCATTCCTGGCTGGCATGTCAATAGGAAATGCAGGTGCCTCAACCTTTGACTGCTGGCACCCATCACCGTGGGAGAACAAAAGTGTGAAGTTGTGTGCCTAGAATAGTCAGCCCAATGGTTTTCTAAATCTTCCCAGCATGGAAAGCCTGAGGCTTCTAATTATAGATGCTAAGCACTCTTAAAAATAATTAATGGTTTCCTATTGATGTATAAAACATAGAGGGTCAATTCCTGATGTGCTGTGAGCCAGCATCGCCCGGGGGACTTAACAAATGGCTGCTGTGCCCTGTTGTGCATGGGGACACTTCCAGGGTGCTTTTTATAAAACTTGGGTTTTCCTTGTTGGACACATGGTCCCTTCTCTGCTGACCCACTCACTAAAAGCAACACGACATTTTAGGTGGATGTTCACAGACAGGCACAAGTTCCAGGTAATACGTCCTGCAAAGATGCCCCCAAATAATTTTGAGGTGTAGAGAAGACCTTCCTAGCCCATTGGAAGTGCCCGAGAGTTAAGTTTCTGAGTGAGGCTGGAGCCTAAATGGGATTTAGTTTTGCTGAATGCTCTGAGGGGCCCCTAAAGACTTTGTATTGGCTCCAATCCAACACATGTGAGCATTCCTGTCAGTGTGGCTTTTGGAGCAGGCCAGGAGCAGTAATGGATTGCTTGCGATATTTCCCAGGCATTTGCTTTATAGTCACTGAAGACAAAGTGTATTTGGTTTCTAATGAATCAGGGATGTTTTTCAGCATAATGAAGTTCCTGCCCTTGTTTTGCTATTTGTAGCCCAGCATTACGTGACATATAAAACCACCCTATTTGTTTTGCATTGTCTGGAAGTAAATTCCCCCATAAGACCACCACTAAGCAGATCCTATCACGGCGGCCAGCCCTGCTCCCACATTCCTGTTTCCCTGGACCCCAGCCCTGGCTAATCTCGCTGCAGGCCATTAGTAGCTGGGTGATGCTGGGTGTGTTCACGCAGTGTCCGCCCCGTGCAGGCACAGCACACACTTCCTGGCATGGTGTAATGTTGTATCCCATACAGGCACCAAGCCCCAGTTCTGTCAGGAATGTGTCACTCTCATGCCACAGGACATGTTTAGTCCTTATTTCCATGGGCTTTTTTCAGCCAGATATGCCCCATGCTCCATCCCACAGTACAGCTGGATGTGTAAATGCCTTAAACATTTCTGGGTGAGTGCAAATGCATGTGCTTTGTTGAGAATAGTGCTTTATGTCATCCAGAAGCAAAACACAACTGTGTCATAAACCGTGATCATAATAAATAATAAACCATAAATCATATGGTGAATAAAATCATATGGTGGATGTGAGTGGGATATTCTGGTTTGGGGCTTTTAGTGTAAGGAGATTTTTTTGTGGGAATAGTTCCTGTTTCTATGGCTGAGAGAGTCAGAGTTGTTCAGCTCTAGAAGAAGAAGAGGATCTAGGGAAACTCATTGCAGCCTTACAGTACTTAAAGGGTGTTCATTAAAAAGAGGGAGAGTGATGTTGTATAGAGGCAGACAGTGATAGAACAAGAGGAAATGGTTTAAAATAAAAGAGAAGAGTTTTAGATTCAACATTAGGAAGAAATTCTTCCCTGTGAGAGTGGTGAGGCACTGGCACAGGTTGCCCAGAGAAGTTGTGGCTTCCCCATTGCTGGAACTGTTCAAGGCCAATTGGGTGGTGCTTAGAGCAACCTGCCCATGGCAGGGAATTGGAACTACATGATCTATAATATCCCTTCCATCCTAAACCATTCTATGATTCAATGATTGTCCATCTGTGGGGCTAATGGTGGAGTGTTTTGTCACTGGGGCAGCTCTGTGGACCCTGGTGTGTCCCTTTGAGCCAGCTGCAGTCCTGGCTTGTCTTCCTGCCCTCCTGGGAGTAATTCAAGCCAGGACAGATGACAGACCTGGCCCCAGGCAGGAACTGGTATGTCCCCCTTCCTGGTGAGTCCGGGGCCAACAGATGGAGACTGGAAAACTTATTGTGAGATGGAGAGAAGGAAGACTTGTTTTCCAGGTTGCAAAGCTGAGACATGTAGAAATGAAGTGACCTTACAGGGACCTTTGGGGACAAAAGCATGGTCCAAGTCTTTAAAATTGCAAGCCCGTGAATTCATACAAACCCATTCTTCCTGCTCCCTGCGTCCAGTGGTAGTGGTGCCTTGGGGAGCCAGCACCACTTTGGGAGGAGCAGCAGGAGTCAGCCCGGAGGGAATGTGCCTGGAGAGGTTGGCAGCTCCTCTCGGTGCTCCCTGATTTTCCAGTTGGGTATTTCCAAAGCACACAGAGAATCAAACATGCTGCAATGGATGTTTTCCACACAAAGCCTGCTTGCCAGAACTTACTGCCTGTACAGCAGGGTCTCCATTTCCTTCAGTGTCTGGAAGTCACGTTAGGAGCACCTGCTTCTCTTCATGGACAGTAACTAACACACAGTCCTATATTTCTGCTGCATTTAATGAAGGGATTACTCCCTAAAGGACTCAGTACAAAATTCCAGTGTTGTTAAAGTTGTGCCAACATTTTACTCACAAATCTTTGGTTCCCATCGAAGTTAGTGGAAAGACAGCTTTTAACTTGCTGGGGCTGTGCTGGGGCCCTAAATTGAGTTCACTTCAGGATAACCCTGAGGAAACCTTTTTTTTTGTTAAATGTGGAAAGAATCATATATTCCACTTGCTGTGATTGCCAAGGAAAAAATATGAGGGTTTTTTATTTTTTAACTTTAGGCTTTTTGCTTTTTTGCTCTAGGACCAGGTGCTCACAAATGTATGTATGCTGGTCTACATTGTTGGTATAGTGCTACTATTAATAACAACCTGACCAGAAAAAAGAGTCTGATCCCATTAAGAAACGTGTTACACAACTCTCAGTGTATTGTATCTTGAGTTGAACCCAACCAATCTTGATAAATTTGTGTTTGACTACTAAATTTACAGTTGTAATTAAATTCAGGGCAACAGCAGTTCTACAGAATCTGAGTTTCTAATAAATTCATATAAATGTTTCATTAAATGAATGGATCTTCAGCTCGGACATATTTTTTTTACTTTTGAAATAGACTCAAAGGATCATAAGGATTTGTTCTTTATTTATTCCTTGAGCCTAACCAGCAAAATTTTTGCCATTTTTGTGTGTGGATATAGCCAAAAGGGACGTTATAAATCTCAGACTGCAGCATTTTGGGTATCAGAGGCTGTTTTTACAGCAGAAGACAAGTTCAGGTTGCCATTGGAGTTGTTTATTAGGAATCCTGTTAGTTAAATGCTGAAGATATGCTTTGTGTTTACATCACTTGGTTGTACTGGGCTGTGCTCACCCTGGCTAAACACAGTTTATTTTCTGCTGCTGCCCTCTCCTTCCCTTCCAGCTGTTTGCATTGCTGTGCCCCAGCATGAAATGCATGGAGGCTTTTTAGCCAGAATCCCCAAATTCCTGTCACCACCTTCACGGTGGTGGCAGCTGTGAGTAGTCCTGGCTTGGAAGAACAACACCAAGCGGCTGGAGCCAGCAGTGCCGACCTCGGCTGCTGAATCCTGGGGAGCAGTGCAGGGAGCAGCTCCTTCACTACCCTTCCCTGTGGCTGGGAAGTGCCTGTGGAATGAGTCACTCACATGGCTCCTGTGAGCAGCTCACTCAGCCTCTTTACTTGCTTTAATCTGGAGAGTACCTCAGTTAATAAAGCTTTGCCAATTTGTCTCAGCTCACTGCTGGCCGCACGCAGTGACTCACTGATAATTATTTCTTTGAGGAAATCAGAGGTGGTTCTTAAATGTGGATTTTTACTGGCACAGACAACACGCGAGTCTGGATTTAATTTCACCCAGGAACCCAGACATCGCAGAGAGGACAGGCCCAGACAGGGACCCCAATCAAGGAGGGTGTCCATCTGCATGGAAAACAAGCAGGTTCCTAGAAGGAGCCCAGTGGGTGCACCAGTGGTGAAAGGACGGGTTGGGGAGGGCAGAGGTGCAGGGGGCCCCAGCTGCTTGCCATGAAAGAGCAACACGTTCTCACTTGTCACCACTTCACCCCAGGGTTAGCATCCTTGTCAAAGGGAGTTTGCTGGCTCTGCTGCAAACATCCCCTTGTACAAACAGCTCCATGCAGTCAGGCTTCTCTGTGTCGTGCCAAGTGCCAGGTGGTTGTGCAGGGGCTGAGGCAGGTCACAGCCCTTTGCCCTGCCTCCTCCTCCCTATGGGACACATGGCTTCCTCCTGACAGAGTCAAAGAATGATTTGAGTTGGAAGGGACCTTAAAGATCACCTCAATCCAACCCCCCCTGCCATGGAGGGATACCTTCCACTGGACACCAGGTTGCTCCAAGCCCTGTCAAACCTTGCCTAGAACACTTCCAGGGATGGAACAGTCATAGTTTCTCTGGGCAACGTGTGCCAGGGCCTCACCACCCTCACAGGGAGGAATTTCTTCCTAATATCCAATCTAAAACCAACCTCCATCAGTTTGAAGCCATTCGCCCTTGTTCTGTCACTCCAGGCCTTTGTCCAAAGTCCCTCTCCAGCTCTCTTGGAGCCCCTTTAGGCACTGAAAGGGGCTCTAAGGTCTCCCTGGAGCCTTCTTTACTCCAGGCTGAATAACCCCAGCTCTCCCAGCCTGTCCTGAGAGCAGAGGGACTCCAGCCCTCAGAGCATCTTTGTGACCTTCTGTGGACCTCCTCTAACAGGTCCATGTCTTCTTGTTGGAAGGACCAACAAATATGTTCCCGTCTTCATCCTCTGCAGGAACAGAGCGAGGGTTTCCCGGCCTCAGCTTTGTACCCTAGTAATTCCAAGCAGCTCTCCTTGGGTCCTAGCTCCCTGCTTTGTTTTCCAAACTGCTCTTTAATAAAGTCAGGAGGACTTAGAGAGGCAGAAATGCACTTGACTCCAACTCCAGACAATATCTTGCAAACTTAGGAGCACTGGACAGCAGATGTGAGCAGGGACTTCAAGCTCTCCTGATAATTTAGTGTAATAATGGTGTTAGCAAGAGCCAAATTGCTAACTTGGTTGTGAATAAAAATAATCACCCTGCCAGACCATTGCCCTGAAAACTCTAAGAGCAATGAAAACAGACTGGTCTGGAATGAAACCCACTCATTGTATCAGAATCATCTTGTGCGTATTCATTGCCAAGTATGTTGGCTTTTGGGTTATTTGACAAAATATGGCCTCAGCTGCTCTCTGCTGTTTGGCACCGTGTCAGGAGAACATGGAAAACAGGGAATCCTACTCCATAGATTTTCAGAAAGAAGGTAAAAAAACCAAAAAAAACCCAAACCAAACCAAACCAAACCAAGCCAAACGAAAACAACAACAACAAAACAACCACCAAAAAAAAAAAAAAGAAAGAAAAGAAAGACAAAGGGTATTTTATACAATAAAAAAATTTTTTTTAATAGTAGTAATGATGCAAGCAAGCAATGGGATGGATTTTGTGTGATTTTTGTTTCCTGGCTACAAATGGGATTTTTTTTGTGGGGAAGAAATTTCATAAAGACTCTCTGTTATTTATCCCTTTGACCTCTGCATTACCCCAGCTGTGGCTGGGATGACAGATGTACATTCATGCACTCGGAGTTGTAAGGTTAAAAGGAAAAGTGACTCATTCAGTATGAAACCCCCAGGAAAAAAATCCCTTCAGAGTGAGAGAGGTGTTAAACCAGCAGCTGAATTTTGGCCAGTTGCTGGACTGACTTATGGGTTAGTGCTGTGCATCCATGTCTGCTTTGGGGTGGGCTTTCTGGACTAACTCCTTAGGGGCACCGGTGCTCGCTTCTGTTGAGAATGGGTGGGGGCAAACAAATGCCAGCTGCACAAGTCCTGCCGGGGCACACAGCATGGTGCTGGAACAGAAGCAGAGTTGGATGTGAGAGGACTGAAGGAACCCTTGTTCTGTGCCTACTGTGGGAGAGGCCCCAGCTGATGAAGATGCGTCATGCAAGCTGGTCCTTTTTAGGGCAGTGACACAAAGTAAATGGCCTTTGACAGTCTGTCATTTACAATTCCACTTTGTGGAACACTGGGCATGATATCTCAGTTTCTGTGGTTTGCATCTTGTGTTTGAAATCAGACTTTTCCTCTCTGTGCTTTTGGTTTTAAAAAACCCCCGACTTTTAGGGAGCAAAAGTGGCATTTTCAGCTCTTTCTGTGTAAATCGGTTTTACTAGAACCACTCTGAGGACAGCTTCATCCTCTTGGTCACAGTCCTGTGCTGGGGATGTGTCATGTAATAACACATCCCCAGCTTAGTATAGGAGGGAGCAGCTTAAACTACAGAACTAACCCAAGACACCTATTCATTACTTTTGATGCTGTAAATGAATGGACTGGAAACAGAACTGCTACAGCAGAGCTGACCACCATCGCTTACATCTGGTTTACACCCTTTAATCCATTGATTTCAGTGCTCTTTCCTGATGTCAGGCAGTTCTCAGCTGCCTGAGCAGCCTGGGGTGACTTTGGGTTTGGTATCAGCATGAGAAGCCTCATGGGCACTGCCTGTCTGCCCAGCATGGTGTTGGGCTGTTACCACCATATCCTGGATCTCTGTAAAGCTGATCCTTTAATTTGTTTCTCTGCTTCATCCAACACTTACAGTATTCTTGCCTGCCCACATGCTTGGATCACCTCATCAGTCACAGACAGAGCCCTCTGTCCTGGGCAGAGGGGAAATTGCATGTTAATATGGAAAATACCATTAATGTTGTTGAATTTTGTTGCTATGGGAACAGGAGCTGCCCATTGTGAAGGATGCCCAGAATTCTGTCTTTAAACAATGACATGGAAAAAGAATGAGACACAGAAGGCCAAGAACTGCTCTGTGGGTTAGTTTTCTGTTTCTTTTGACCTTTAACTATAAATTGTCCCTCCTATGACTGTCTCGTAATATAATCTTGCATCGTACAGAATTTCTCATGCTCTTGCATTAATAAATGGGATGATGTATTCCCCTCTTTTCTCTCTGTGACTTTCTGTGAGTAAAATACTTCATCGAAAGATGAAAGATACTATTTGCATCCAGCCCACATAAATATCTTGTGTTAATGTACTAATGCACGAACGTCTGCAGTCTGCACAGTCTGCAGATGTCAGCCATGATGGTTTTTCATCTTTCCGTCTGATCACTGTGTTGCTTTTATTTAGGAATGAGTAGGACTCAAAGAGGAGGTGAATAATTCTGTGGTTAATGAGCACATCTGGAGCTATAAAAAAGCCAGGCTATGAAGGAGTAGGAAGGTCAAACTGCCTCACACGTGTCCTGCAGACAGCAGGCCTCTGCTGAGCTCCCTGGTGCTGGTGGAGGTACTTTAAATAGCCAGGGCCAGTTCCCATCGATGCTGACAGAATGGAGCTCAGTGTTATACTCAACTGCAGACCCCACATTCTGTGTCCCCAAACTCCTTTTCTACCACTGGGAACCACCCTCTGCCAATGTATAGCTGGTTTCATGTGTTCAGAACAAACTAAGTTCCACAACTTTGCATCCAGGCCATGGCGAGGAGCCAGTTCCCATAATTTCTTCACTGGGGCATTTCCACCTGCACAAATGAGAGGCAGGTCAGTGCAAGGCCTTGATGCTCCAGTTCAGCTGCCATCCCAGCTGTGTCAAGGCACAGAAAACACCCAGCAAGAAGTGGGTCCCAACAAGACGCATGATGAACACTCAAAATGACTGTTTCTTCAAAGCTGCTGGGAGTTTGGTCTTCTGCTGGCTTACAGCATGCACATCTGTGATGCATCACCAAAACACAGAGCCAAACACCGTATCAGCAGAGAAGGAGGAACACAGAGCTTGTGCTAGCACAGAGGAGAGGTTTTCCAAGGCAGGGTGGGGCGATTACGCCACAACTCCCTCAGCATCGAGCCAGAGGCCTGTGACAGAGGTGCTGAGCAAGGCCTCGGCCGACTGAGTCAGCCTTATCAGCTGGGGCCATGCCGGAGGGAGCAGGTTATGGATGGGCTGTCAGGGCCTCCTGGCATGGCCTGCTAGCATTAGGTAGCTTCACAGCTGCTGGCCACTTTCCACAGGAGTTTTGAGAATGCTTTTGAAAAACTGGGCAGGGAGGTTGTATTAAACACACTGCCCAGCTGGCAGGAGTGTCTTCTCAGCACCAGGTAAATTCCTGCTGTATTTTTAACCTGTTCATTGACCGTTGCACTGTGTGCCTATGTTAGCTGTCAGGAGCTGTGTTAAATTTATTTTTCACTTTGTCTCTCAAGAAGGATTTCAGCCCCGGATGCTCTGCTCTCTCCCAAGAGGTGGGAGTTACATGCAGAGCATGTGTTTCAGGCTCTGCTCATGCTGAGCAAGTGGCTGATGGTGACCACGCTCTAGGAGAGGAGGGAAGGTCTGACCCAGAGTGGGGGGCAGTGGATCCTCCCAGCTCAGCAATGCTCCAGGATGCACACATAGGGTGTGCAGGAGACCCCATTCCTTCTCCCTCTGCATGATTCCTCTCTGCTTCCTTCACGCCTTCCTTCCACAGCCAATCCAAAATCAAGGCCAGGAGGAGGAGGAGGAGGAGGAGGAGGAGGGAGAGGAGCTGCTGCTCAGCTCACAGTCAAAAGAGGGATTGGGATGCAGAGAAATGTCCAGGAAGTTATAGGATGAACTCTGGTGTCTATTCACTTTGCCTTTCTTGAGGAATTGTCTCTAAGACTATGAAAATAAATAGTCCTGCTGTGTCTCAGTTGTCTTTTCAGCCAACAGAGTCTGTGATGCAGCTCCTGGCTCACTGGTGTGAGGTCAGACACAGAGCAGCTAACGCTGACTTCCTGCTCACCTGAATTCCCACGCAGAAAGTGACTATGCTAGTTTAAGTGAATTAATTTAGAAACAGGTTCTTTCAGGCCACAGAGTTTCTGTAGGTCCCTGGGGAGCGATGCCAAAGGGGAGCTCATTCTTTCCTGCTCATTGTTTCATGGCTGACCTGTCAAAGTAGGAAGAAAGGCTATATTTAGCAGGAGCTGTGACAGCAACTGATGCCATATGGACCTCATTCTGCTTGTCCCAGTAATTCACAGGGACTGTCACAAACCACCCTCCCTTTATGGCTAGCAGATTTCCCTTCCAACTGAATCAGATTAATCCAAAATGCTTCTGTCAAGATAAGCAGAATAACCATGGCATTACCTATCTGGATGGCTGAAAGCCTATTATTAATCTCACTAATTCTGTGTTTCACTGTCAAACTGCTGAGTCAGTCACTGGTCTGTATTCATGTATATTTAATGCTTTTAGGGATAAAGCCAAGATCCTTGGGTTTTGCAGAACACAATTCCATTCTTTTACTTTAAAATAAGCATGGCACACATACTAAGTACAGAAATACCCATTGTTTTCCAGTTGGGTTATAACAGAACTGTTGGAACTGTTAAATCTAATTTCTGAATTTTTTGCTAGTTACTTTGTTACTGCACAATTATGTGTGGCAGATGCTGGTATCATGTTAGATTTGTGTAATGTACAGTGTAATGTATAGTGAAATATATTGCTTACATGTGTAGCCACAATATGTTGGCAGAATATGAGTTTTTATTTCAGTTTGATGTGAGGTAACAAGTACTTGAGTATTATCCACTGCTGCTTCCTTGACTAGCCAAGACTCTTCCCTTCGAGGGTAATAACCTTTCTACCACAGCCACGTGGAGCTAGCACAGCTACTGGGAGGGGGGAATGGATTTATTCTGAGCACCTACAGAAAGAAAAGTGTTTATTATTTAAATGTTCAGTCTCAGCTGTGGAGGTTTTTAGGCTGGAAATGGATGCACGGGAATGCAGGGCTAGAGAAGGCATGCAGCCGCTCAGCCTGCTCCAGAGGGTGAAGCATGAGGCTGATCCTGGATCCGCGCTCGGCGTGCTCCCACGCGGCCGCTCCGGGAATCGCAGCCCGGCCCGGGCCCGGTGTCCGGCCCCGGGCACAGGCGTCTGGCTGTCGGTCGCTGGCTGCGGGGAGAGCCGGAGGGTTCCGCGGGACGCGCTGCCCGGCTGGGCTGGGCTCGGGGAGATGGTGAGGCACAACTAACGGGGTTAATACGGATGATGCACAAAGCATAGAGTGGCATTTTGCCCGGTGGGAAGGGTGGGTGAGCTGTCTGGTCGGTAGCCAGGGCCTGGGGGAGAACAGCTCTAGCCTTCTTTCAGGGAAGGGATCTCAGCCGAAGCATTTAGTGAGGACAAAATCCAGGGGTGTCAGGAGAGCTGGGCAGCAGCACGAGGTGAAGATGATTCCCAAGGATTCCGGGGGAGCTGGGCAGCACTGTGGGGCCAACACTTCACCAGTGTCACATTAGAAACCACATGGCTGCCTTGAGACAGCTCCTGTGAAATAAACAGTGCCACACTGAGGCATGAAAAGTCACTTTGCACAACCACATGGCTCTGAGTTTAACAAGAGGTTGGACAACACTCTCAGATACATCATGGGATTCTTGGGGTTGTCCTGTGGAGGGTCAGGAGCCGGACTCAATCATCCTTGTGTGTCCCTTCCAGGTCAGGATATTCTATGATTCCAAGGGAACTTTCCAACAGCCCAAGAGTGTCCTTTAATTTCTCGCAGCAAAATCATGCCAAAAGTGATATGGAAAGGGCAGCTCCAGGTATGTGAGGCCCTGCTGGGAGCTGGGCAGCTATGGCTGCGTTCCCGGCTGCCCTTGCCTGCCCATGGGCAGTGTGTGCTGTGGAGTGTAAAACCACAGCAGCAGAGCTATGCCACAGGCTGCACCCTCCAAGAAAACTGAACACAATACTAGTGTGTCGCTGTAAAGTACCGAGAATGGCGAGAAACGACACGATCTAAGTTTAGGAAGAAAGTAGTTATTTAATTAATTATAATTGGGTTTATATAACTTGGTTCCCAAAGATGACAGAAGGTTATTGGATCTTGGACCAGCCACCCCCTGTCCCATTGGCCAAAGCTCACAACACCTGCTTCAAAATATTATTTCACTGTGTACCATAACAACTCTGAAAAATAGATCCCAGGTGCACAGATAGAGACTCAGTTTACAAAGAACCCGTAGCAGTGTTTACCATAGCTTTACCACAGAGTTCTCACAGAATGCTGCAGAAAGCTGAAAAATTTCTCTACCAAAGCTTTTCAGCATCTACACTAGTGCTGCCCAGGGCAAGTCATTTCATTTTTGACTTCCCAAAATCATTACAGGGACAGCAAGTTAGGCCACAATACCAGGGTTGGATCTGCAACTAAAATAGCTTAATCTCTTGGGACCTGAAACTTTGCTAATTAGAGTCTTTCTTCTGGAATTATTAGAGGTTTACAGTCTGTATAAGCTGAGGATTTGTCTGTAGGGACAAAATTACTTACCTTGTGATAAATTTCCTCTGTCACACCCATATGTTCAATACAAGCCAGATTGAGCAGAATGGAAATGAAGATTTATTTTGTAATATTTTAATGTGCTTCTTGAATTACAAATGAGAAAATACAGTTTAATTTTCTTCTGAATTTCCATTCAGCTCTACAGCAAGTAAAAAAGTAAAGGGACCTTTTAATGTTAAAGCAAGTATTGTTATTAGCCTCTTGGTTGTATTAATACATATTTTACGAACATATTATTTTTCTGTATTAACCATGGAGCTTTAAATCTTCATTAACCAGAATAACTCAGTTCAGTAATTGCTAAATAGAGCTGAAGTGAAGACATATATAACAAAGGGCAGACTAGAACATAAAACCATACACTTGTATCATTACAATTATATCAGGAGTTATTAAAATGCCTAAAAAGATCACTGGAATCTCTTCAAATGTCAGAAATTGTTAAATGTATATACTCTTTACAGATATGCAATTTCATTTCTTGCAGTGGCAGCTTAAATCCATTGCATGTCTACTTCTTTTTTTTCTCTTCTTTTTGATGATTTTCTAATGTAAGGGAAGAATACAGCCCATACTGATTTAAGCTCTTTGAGTTACTTAAATGTGCTTAGAAAATGTGGAGCTGAAGATGCTTCCACACACACTATTTACTGTAGAACCAGTCATTGTGGGAGAAATCTCTGCCTCTGCACTTCCCCCGATCATGCCAGAAATGAACTGTGTTGTGTATCCTATCACAGGCAGAGCAAGAAAAAGTATTTGCTCTGGAATAACACCAGCAAGTGAATGGTGTGACTTTACCTATGGAGTTATAGCATGGGCATATGTAAAAGATATATTTTCTCTTTCAGCAGCTGTAGTGAAAGGAGTTCACTGCCTTATTTAATACCTCTACATGAACATCCATGCTCAGGCATTCACTGTTTACTTATGCTGAGTATACAGTGCACACACTGTGCCTCTTCTTCTGCCTGGGAAGGAATAAAGATCTACTGTTCAAGTCAGACAAATATTTTTAAAATCAAGTGATGTGCCAGAAAGGATTTCAGGAACTCCAGAAGTTAACAATTCCATCACTGAGTTTTGCTGTGCAGATGTTGCTGCTTAGAGGAAGGATCAGGACTCATGCTGCCAGAGTTGCCCTGATTCAGCACTGAAATGGGGATTCAGAAAATATGCTTTGCAGGAGCAGCTCCAGATCAGGCAGGAGAGGAGGCACCTCTAGGAAGAAGACTGACCCTGTCCTCTTCTGGCCTGGGTGGCTGTGCATGAACCATGAATGATACAAAACACAAATGAAGGGATGTTATGTGAGAATGATGAGAAGCTAAAGGACTAAGTACTCTGCAGTTGGAGGAAAGATATGTTTGCTTTGCTTGCTGACTGCTGGCAGGCCTGGAGGTCATGAGTCTGTCAGAGTGGAACTTACACCTGTGATCAATCAAATTTAGGAAGGATGCTGTCAGCTTCCCTAGGATCTCAATTCTGAGATCTGAGATTTCAGAATCTCAGCACAAAGCTAACGAGCCCTCTGCACAAGCATTTTTCATCAGCTGGGTTTCCCTTCCAAGGTGCCTGTAAATTATGTTGTGTGCAAAGACAGGATGTGAAAAGCCAGCACAGGCTGATGCTGAATGAGTAAAGACACGGAGCTGAGAGTGCTGGAGCCAGTCAGCAGTGAAACTGCAGAGCTTGCAAGCAGCATTTGCCCAGGCTGCTCTCTTTAGTACAAAAAACCCAAATGCAGTGACCCTTTCCTCATGTGAGAAATCTTTTTTGGATAAATATACCTCAGTTCCATGTGGAAAACCCACACACATAGCAGGAGCTATGCCCGGCAGATAATTGCCACCTAAAATGCAGTGACTGCAAATTATCATCTCTCCAGAGAGAAATATTTCATCCTGATCTGACTTCAGACTGATTCAATATGTTTTTTTTAAACATCTGGTTTTTCATCCACTAATTAGTAGCCTAAATAAAATAAAGGTTGAGATTTTTGTGGGTTTTTTTCATGGGTTTGTAATGTCTTTTACCCATATTTCTTCACTATATCTTTCTCTAAATCTAAAAGGAATAATGTGACTGGGTGGCCTTTCCTATTTCTGGATTTGATTTATGTTGGAGTCTGCAAAGGAATGACTCACAGACCCTTTACATTGGCTGCTTAGCCTCGTACAGAATCTGTGTTGAAATCCAGGGCATGCAGAGAAAGGTCTGCCCAGTGCAGTATGGGATGACCCGGTCCTCTTCCACATTCCCTCTTGGACTTTATTACGCAAAAAATGTGCTTCTCCTCCACAAATCCCTATGTTAAATGTGTCACAAGCTTAAATCCCTTGAAGGTTGCTTTCTGAGCTTCAGGCAGGGCGATCTGTCTGTGTTACTTCGAAGTCTTCATTTCTTTACCTAGCAGTGAAAATCACTGCTCTGTGGAGAACACAGGGGTCGGGTGGGCAATGCTCAGAGGTGCCTGCTTGCCAGCCACCCAGGTACATTCCACTTCACTTACACCCCAGTTGTGGTGACACAGGGAGATGGGAATGCATCTTTCTGCAGAACTCAGCATCTTCCTCAGGCTCCAACCACTTAAAGTATTTCCTTCTTAGTTCAAACAGAGAACACAGGGTGATCCATCATTCCTGCTAGCCAAGTTTACGGAAGAGTTTATTCATTTGCTGAGGCGGGGGCCAAGTTTTGATTAAAAACCATAAAATGTGGATATGGTTAAAAAATGTTTCAGCTGGGACAGTGCCTCCTTTGCATGCAAATAATGGAGGTCAGTCCTCAGAGCTGTCCACCCCAAATGCCCCCTGACAGATTTCAAAGGAGAATATCAGAACATCATTTATAAAAGGTGCCTTGTGTCCTGCAGGCCCCTCGGATGCTGAGCAAGGACTGCAGTCTGCATCACAACATCCCCTGGTTCTTTTGGGCATCTGTGGATAATTTGGAAAATCTAATTAAAACATGGGCAATGTAATTTTAAATAAGAAGGGGAGAATGTGTGTCTTTTTCCCTCCCTGCAGTCAGACCCCTCTAATTCTGTATGGGTGCACTTGTACTGTTTTAAATAAGCCAGTTGGGAAATGACCAGTTTTTCCTGTGTTTGGAGAAGTTTCAATGGCCTTGTGAATGTGCAGCTGGGCACAGCTCAGAGTGCTGCCAGACCAGCCTCCACTGTACCAAAATTATGTTGAATAGGAATACAAGCCATCAGATTCCTCCCTAGGACGCTCCTGGTGAATCCAGCTTTAGTGTCCCAAACCTGGCACAGAGACAGCTGGAGGTATCGCTCTGTATGACAGACCTTTTCCATCTGAACACTGTGTGTTTATCTCACTTTAAGTCTCTTCTAGATTTTCTGCAGCAGAATTTAAGGCATAAACCCCATCCTTTCACTGCTCTCTGTTGCACTTTGGTGTCCTCAAGGGGTGCAGCCTTGAATAACACTGAGTTATTCATGACTGCCTGCAGCCTCCCACTCTGCTCAGCTCAGTTGCACCGGCACTGGGGTGGCTCAGGGCCTCACAGGACTGAGTTCCCAAAACAGTGTGTCGGCATAAAGCCTTTTGCCCATTCCAGGAGAATCCTGGCACAGGTCAGACTGCTCAGGAAACCTTCATAGCAGGAGTTTGTTTGCAGCCGAGGTCTCTGAGTTTTGTCAGAGGACAAAGCATGGTATAATTGATACCTCAGCATTTCACACACTAGGTTTGTTTAGCCTGTGCAGGGCAGCCCCATGCAGAGACATCTGAGCTGGCCTGAGCTGACTGCTGGACAAAGCTACCTGCAATCAAGACAGCAGATGCCCAGTGCAGAGCAGTGGAAGCATGTAGAGCAGTGGGCTGGGTCAGCTGTGGAAGTGCAGTATAACCTGATGTAGCTTTTTGTTGCCGCTGTGCACAGGATGTTATTCCAAGAGGAAGTTGTACTCAGGTCTGTTCGTAGTGAGGTTTGTTTGTCTGACCATGTTGCCTTTTCCCCGTGTTTGCATTTAGTCCCGCCTTCTCCTTGTGATGGAGACATTTCTCTAATGCTTAAAGGGTTTGATTCAGGATGGCTTCCTGACAAATGCTCAGGAATTTTGCTGTTTGGAAATGCTCTGTGATTTTGCTGTCAGCTGGGTACCAGACAGTGCCAAGCCCACGGCTGCAGCTGGCACAGGAGGCTTGTCCCAGTACATACACCCTTTCCTCACCTCAGAAGACCCCTGCTTCTGCCCATCACCAACAATACAGTTTGTATTTCCTTTGGTACACCAAATCCTCAGCTTGTGAGATTCACCTGTGCACAGGCTAAAGGAAGACTAATAGCTAGATGATACTTCAGCAGGCAGCACATCCACAGCATGGCACAATCTTTTATCTACGGCTGATGTAAAGGCATTGCTCAGACTTTTGGCTGGATCTTTAAACAGCAGAGATTGGATATTGGCATGCCTTGACTTTTGGCTTCCATCCTTGCTCTTCTAGGATCTGGTATGATTATTTTTTCATTCATGAAAAACAAAGGAAGAGCAACAGACATACAACTAATTTTAGAATTTGTTCCTGTACAAGGCCTTTTTACACATGTAACTTTTAGCTTCAGTTTCAGGAAGAAACCTGAGCTATGCTGAGGTCAGAAAGTTGTTATCCAGACATATTCCTGCCTCCTCCACTCTGATTTGCTGCACTGTTTTATGGGAAATCCCATATGGCATGACATAAGTACTCTTCAGATAGTTTTAATATTTCCTCTGCCTAGGTCTTGAACAAACCCTTGTTATATGAGAGACAAGGGGGCACCCAAAAATACTTGTATGCACTTTTGGCAGGCAAGCTCTCTGCAAAGGGATTTTTACTCTACTTTTAAGGAACGTAAGGGCTTCAAACACCCACAGGATTCTTGATTCTCCTGGTTTTAAAGCAGATCTCCATGCCATACCTTGACGGGTTCAGTTGTTCCTCTCACATATTCTCACCCCTCTCTCTGTCTGCAGGTTTTTTTCCCTTTTTAAATACATTAACACTGCTACTGTTGCCGATGGGCTCAGCATTGTCCAGCAGCAAGTCCCTCTTGGAGCCACTGGCATTGGCTACATCAGGCGTGGGGGAAGCTTCCAGCAGCTTCTCACAGATGCCACACCTGTAACCCCCCACTACCAAAACATTGCCACACAAACCCAACACACCTCTACAAACACGTTTTTAGTCCTTTCTACTGAAAGAGAAGAAAAAAAATCTACTTCTCCCTAACGTAAGAGCAAAAAGTCTATAATAAAAACAGATTTAAAAAGAAGCATCAGAACTGAGGAATCTGGCTCTGACTCATGTCATTGTCTCTGAAGACTAACGGTGTTTTTACAGTCTCTAAAATGTACTAATATCATTAATACCATCACAGACTCACAGCTTGCTTCTCTCATTGATAGTGATGCAATCATTTCTAAGTTCACCCAAACAAATGTTAATGTACAAAGTGTATGTATGTGCAACATACGGAACTGTGTTAGGATGTTCTGGTGACAGGACAGCTGGACCCTTTTATAATGGTTTATGATATTAGCAGTTGTTAAAAGTTTCAGTGAAATTGCACCCTTATGTTAGATATTTATTTCCCTATTTTCTATTTTTTTTATGGATTGTGCTTTGGTGAGTCATCTCCTAAAACCTTGTTTTTTCAGTTGTATTTCACTAGATCTCTCTTCAGAAAATGGACTTGTGATAGAGTGAATTTGGAAAGCAAGAGGTAGCTTGTTCTTGGTGTCTTGCATGGTCTAATTCGGTTCCTGGTTCTATTTAATATTGGAAAGATGTTATTTTTGGTAGACGTAGCTGTTAGGGTGATTGGCAATGATGATGGTCACTCAGAATTAGAGTGAATACTGGTTTCTGGAGAGGAAACAGTAAATTAGACGTTCTGGTGAGCTGGGGAATGATTTTCTCTTTGTTTCAGCTTTGCCCGTGCCTCGTGTCGGCTCCGTCCTCGCCCGAAGCTGCGGCCCGGGAGACCCAGTGGGGCTCCGGCTGTTACTGCCCTCGGCGGAGCCCAGGCCAGCGTGAACCCATCACCCTGATCGTATGGCCCTACCACGTTCCGGCACTGAGATTGCTTTCCTTCATTGCCATCATTTTTCTTCTGCCACGAGCCCGCCGCCTGCCTAGGGCTCACCCGGAGCAGCTGAGCGCTGGCTCGGCGGTGCTGTGAGCAGCGCCTGATCTGCCGCCGGCCTGTAGGGAGCGCGTGCAGAGTCAGGCGGGTTGTTCTAGGGATGGAGCAGGGGTTACGGGGGTGTTTGATTTCCCTCTGGATCCGCTTTTCACCGGGTAACAGCCGCTGCGAGGCCTCAGCAGCACCCGGGCGGTGCGGGCAGCCAGAGCTAAGCGCCGCTACTCGCGGCATTACGGCGGGGGGAGGGGCGGGGCGGGGCCTCGAGAGTGGCCCTAGAGG
>VZTI01000781.1:186220-207751 GCA_013397865.1 Struthidea cinerea
GGTGGGGCTGGAAGGGCCGGGGCGCTTCTAGAACGGGCGGCGGGAGCGGCGGCCGCGGGGTGAGCGGGGCAGAGCTGAGGGTACAGCCGCGGGTACAGCCACAGGTACAGCCACAGCCGGAGACTGCGCTGAGGGTGGTAGCAGCCCGCAACAGGCTGTGCCCGCTACCGCAGCCCCCCGGGACTCGCAGGGGTCCCGCCGCCGGGCTCCCCAGGGGCGCTGCGGGGGAGCCGTGAGCGCTGCCCGGCGGCGCGGTCTGAGCGGACTGAAGGCGGTCCAGCCCTGGCGCGCCATGGTTCAAGCCTTGTCTGGGATCCTTGCTCCGCTGCTGGGGATCGGTGGGTCCTGGGTGGCTGCCCCCGTCCAGCGCCCCGCGGCGGGGTCGGTGAGCAGCAGCCCCTTGATGCTGCCCACGGGCCGGGCTCTGGAGGACGGCGTTTTGGCGCGGAGGGAGGTGGTAACGCAAAACACCAGCGGGTCTTTGTAAGCGTGTTAGAGGTGTCATCGCAAAAATCATGGAAGAGCTTGTTCCCCTTCTCCGCGCTGTTTGGGTTTGATAGGACTGGCATTCCCGGTTAAGTGACTGCCAGCTGACTGTGTCAGCTGCATTAACCGGCTGTGCATGTTTCCTGCCTGCCATAGGCTCAGCATGGAGCAAGCGATGCCTTAAGCTTCGTAGAGGTGCTCAAACCCCACTTCTTCTGCTCACGTCTCATTTTATTTTACTCTGAGCTCTGCTTTCCAAAAAAAAACCTCTCCCTGCACAGTTGTGCAGCTGAGCTGGGGACAAGCCTGGAGAACACAGGCAGCTGTGTATGACCTGTACGATGCAGCGACCAAAGCCTCGGTGGAAAAGGCTGTGCAAAGACAGGGGAGAGCAGCTGGTGTGAAAACTGAAGGCACTAGCTAAGTGTTACCACAGCTTAGCTGGGGCACAGCAGCTTGGCATGTCATACGATGGCAAAACATGCCTTTGACTACACAGGAGTAACTTTATTTCAGGCAGCAAAGAACGTCCTTGTAACCTGGAAGCAAGGAGGAGAGAGGATATGTAACTAAAGACTATTTTTGGGACTGTGTGACTTTGTGATGTTTGGTGTTTCTAGCCAATAATCATCCTGCTTCCTCAGTAGTAAGGTAGTGTTCCCCAGAAGACATTTTTGTAACAAAACCTCTTGCTCTTTAATTTTATAGGTGCTCTGTGAGGGTGGAGTGGAGCTGAAAGGCCACTGTGGCCATCTTTACCAGGGTAATACTTCATCTTTCTGGCATTAAGTACTTGGAAATAAACCCACAGGTATGTTGTGAATATATATAGCAATCAATAACTGCTACTCATATTTCACAAGCAGAATGTTATTCTGCACTTGTAAATTGGCACTGCTGTGACACTAACAGACAAGAATGTGGCTTCTTGCTAATGCCATAATTTCTTGGGATTCAATTTTTTAATGTGACTAATCATACTTTGGGAAGCAGTGCAGGAACTGCATCCTTTAAAGAGAGTAACAGCAGAGGGAGCTGGATTTACCAGTTAGCGTAAGAAGTTTTTCAGTGGAGGTTTAAGTCAGGAATCCAATCTGTTTATAGTTTCCATGCTGTGCATATTGGCAAACTTCCAAACAAGCAAGCTGTAAACACAGATATTTTTCCTATGACTAGTTCTGATTTTTGTGCATGGTTTTCTATATGTCAGAGACATGAGAACATGGAGTGTGGAAGGGGGCACGTTCTAGGGTGAAGTTAGAATAGAATCAACCCCTGAGATAATGATAACCTCTGAGATAATGCCTGATTTTAATTAAATATAATTGAAAGAAACAGTTCATTGACAGTAGATCTTTTAATATGAAAAGAACCACTCTTATTTCTAAGCAGGGAGATATTTTTAATGCTTTATATGAGCAAATGGCAAGTATGATGATATACCAAATTCATGGCCTTTGCACAGTAAAATGCAGTCTAAATATTACTGCTAAAAAAATAAGCTGTAGTGGAAAAAGCCCAGAGTCTTTTTGTCTTTACTGACACTGCGGGATTTGACTCCAGGACCCTTCATATAGGCAGAGCTTGCAGAGTAAGATTCAGGTGGATTAGCTGTGCCTTGGACTTGCATCAGTTTTGTTCTCTACTGGAGTGTGGAAGAAATGTTCTTTGTTATGGATTTAAAAAATTATTGGGAGCTAATCAAGATGATTATGGCTTCTAAGGTGGTTATAATTTATTTTACGTTGAAAGAAATGCTAGCAGTTTTGCATGATTATGCTGTGTCCTTGTTAATGCTTGCAAATAAACAACTTTTCCTCATTTTCTTTTGGCTTGCCTTGAGAAACACAAGGCAATCATATTGGTGTTTTTGCTAGGCAATTTTAATTGGTTTTAGATGCATATTAAAATGCTTTGTAAAGAAGGGTGGTGATGGTGGTGAAGCTGCTTTGAGCAGTAAAGCCAGTGTGCTCTGGAGGACGGGGCTGAGTTGGACACTGGTGCATCTGAGTTCATGTGGATAATGAATTTCAGCTCTGAATTCCTTGTTTCAAAGTCTTCAGCCAATGGTGTAGGTTTTCTTTCTTAGGATAAAATTATTCTTTCCTTAGTATTTAATAATTTCTAAATAGTTTTATAGCTGCTATCATGTGTCAGGCTAATCTGCAAGACTTGAAATACTGCTACCAGTGGATGGTTTTATGGCTGCTTTTCTTGGTTGGTATTGAAAGAGGCTCCTCCTTGGCAACATCTTGAAAATCTGTTTACAATTAAGCCTGTCTTTTGGCTCTTAATAAGTAAGCAATCTTGCAGGTTTTTTGTTTATACCATTTTCCACTTAGATATCATTAACTTTATCTACAGCCATCAGTACTGATAGCAGCTCGATGCCTACTTTTGAAGCTCTGTTGTTTGTGGAGGAGAAAGGGATGAAACCGTCTGCAGCATCAGTTCAGTACTGCTGGATGTGTCTGCAAGCAAGCAGACAGGGTAGAAAACAGTGGCATTTGGAGGAGCCCCAAATATGCCTGTCTCACCCAAGAGTCCAGCCTCAAACTTGTTTGAGGATGGACCAAACTTCAGAGCCTCAGCTGTGTGTGCACTTAGAACTCATCAGTGGCCTGAGGTGACCTTGAAGTAGTGATTTGCTTGTTGGATTTCACCATGATATTTAAATGTAGATACTTGTGGAAGCAGCTGTTTTCAGAGTGATTATCCAGGTGTCTTTAACAGCGCAGGCAAGCACAGAAGAGGAGAGAGGCTGTAACCCTTACTTGTGTCATCAGCTTGTATGTTGTATTCCAGTAGCTCAGAAAAATGGTATCTAATCAGTTGTTGACAGTATCTGGTCATGCTACTTTGTCTCACAAGCTTTGTTATTCTGTAGCAAATTCTGGGTCTGTAAGCATGGAACCAAGCCAGAGAGCCGTACTCTGCCTTAATTCCTTAAAAGAAGCTATTGCTGTGTGCTCTGAAAAAATTTCCCCCCACCTAGTCTTTGGAAAAAGAGGTGAATTTGCTTGTAGCAGTTTGGAGCAGTTACATCACACCCCACCTCCCCTAGAGAAGCCCCATAGCAAAGGGATTGCTATCACCTCTAAGTGTGGAGTGGAAGAACACTGTTGTTTTTTTTTTTTTTTTTTTTTTTTTTTTTTTTTTTTTTTTTTTTTTTTTTTTTTCTGGAGTTCATGCGATCAAAAAGTGCTCACATATGAGTACAAGTAACACTCTGGTCTAATTTACCACAATAAAGGGTATGACTTTTATTCTTTATGTTGCACAGGCTGGTCTTATATTGGTTCCACTTAATTTAATTCTCCTGCATGAGGAGTCTGTGCAAATTTGGAGCTGGATGAAGGACTTGCTTTTTTTGTCCCTGTTTTTAGTTAGGCCATCAGACAAGTGGAGGACTTCTGTTCTGTGGTGAATAGAAGAGACCTTAGTATATCAGTTTGATCAGAAGTTGAGTCCTAAAGGCACTGGATGAGTAATAGGTATTTGTTTCCTCTTCTGACCTGAAAAAAGTCCTCTCTTTTGGCTGAGAGCTGGCCTGTGTCCCCTGTGACTGGATATGAAATTCAGAGTGAGTGAGAAACTGAAGAACCATGGTAGGTGTGCAAGCAACTTCCCTTTAATAGGTCAGGTCTCTATTTTTATATCTTGTTGATTATAAGATCTTTAGAGAGCTTATTTAATAAAGAATTCAGTCTAACTTGTGGAAAAAAATTCCATCCTGGTGTATTTTGTCTAGAAGAACCCTTATTTCCTTCTGCCAGTGTTCTCTGGGCCTGACAGCACTCTTTCCAGTGGGAGTGATGATTCATTGAGGTCTTATACTGTAAAGAATTAAAAAAAAAAAACCAAAAAAAACACCAGGAATATAGGCAGTATTTGTCCTACACAGACTTATTGTCTGACATTTGTTTGAATAAAACACACTGACTTTACAAACATTTGTCTCCGTTACTGAAGCATGATCTACTCATGCCCCTTCTGCCTGTCTTGCCCTCTTTGTTAGCAGATGGTTCAGCTGGAGTGGGGTGGGCACACATACGTGTGGCTGTGCATACATGCTCCTGCCAGCCAAGACTGTGTTTGTTCAGCCTCCTGTAATTCATTATTTGTGCTGGTTTTCCCAGTAACAGCTGTGAAAAGAATGTGTACAAACAATCTGCAAACCCTGCAGCCAGGTGTCCTGCTTGTTCAAGCAGGAGCTGCTTTCTCTGTTTACTGAGGTCTCTGTTTATTGACTTAAATAAAACTGAGTAGGATGGTAAAGCTGTTAAAGATCTGCTATAAAGACAAGCTGCTAGCTGTATCAAGTGTACTTCTTGGCAGATATCCTCAGCCATGAGAGAACATGGTGAGGAGGTGCAGGAGAATGTGGAGTTGTGTTGTTTTAACTGGAAAATTTACTTGTAATTGTTCTCCCAGGCTTTATGTTGTGCATCCAAAAAACCACTCCATTAAATGATGACAGACTATTCAGATGGACAGATGAAGCTTAATATATCCAAATTAATGTACTTCCCAAGTGCTCTTGACTTGCTGGGCTTTCTGCTACATCGCTTATTGTGGCTTGTAGTATTGGCAGACCTCTGCATGGCACTATTCACTCAGCTTTACTCATTTCTCAGATTACCCATGTACTAGTTCTTAACTAACTTAAACAAGCAGTTTGGGAATATGTGGTTTGCAGGAGGGTGAGAAACAGAAGAGGAAAAGGAGAAGACTTACTATGATGCTGTGAGATGTTTTCCTGCTTACTCATGCTTGCAAACTGTTGTGGTAAATGATTCTGATTACTTGTGTAGTCTTATAAAGCAATCAAAAGAATAATTTAAAAACAATCATCTTGCCATGTGATAATACACAACAGAGGACAGAGCTATTTCTAACGTTTTTAGTGATGGTGGTATCATTGAGGGTGTGTTTGATGTATGTGTCTGTGGCACTGGTGAGCCCAGCTAAGGGTGAGGGTTTCTCTTGTGCTGTGGGCTTGAAAATCCAAGTAAGAAAGGGCAATATCCACCTTTCATCTTTTCCCTTGTGGATATTTCATCTTTTGGAGGCAGATATGTGGAGCCCAAGGGAGCGAGTTAAGAGTTATTGCAGAATTATCTTGATTCCTTCCTATTTGCTGCATTGCTTGAAATGTCAGGACATTCCGTATATTTTCCCTTCCTTTCTCCCTTCCATTCCCCTTTCTCAGGTTGATTCCATTTTGCCCCCACTAGATACGTTTTTACTGTGTTTGGAGTTAGTGGGTCGCACATGGTAATTTTGAACCACCAGTTTGCCCAGTTACATTGAGTAGGAAAAAGTAATAATCGCTTCCTGAGTTGAAGTGGAGAGTTGTCACCTCCCTTTTGACACTGTGCAAGGGCGTGCCAAGAGCTCCATGTTTGAGCAGCAGTGCCCCTACACGAGTCTGGCATTGGTGGCTGTTCCTGCTTGGTGGACAGGCAGCTCTGGAGTGAGCTGTGGGCTGATGCAAGTGCAATGCTCCTCACAAATTCCCTGGAAAAGGTGTTCTGGTCATCAGATCTCCCAGGAGACTCTTCTGTATGCCCCTTGAATCCCTTGCTTCACTTGACCCTGTCTGTTCAGACTGGCTTTCCTCCCATGCCCCTCAGGCTGTGCTTTCGGAAGTGGAACAATCTGCTTTCAAGATTCATCTCTGGGACTGGGTTTCTAAACTGGCACAGCTTCTGAAATACAGAAGTTATAAGGGCTGTGCCCAGAGGCCAGTATGCTGAGATGGTGCATGTTGAATAAGCAGAGCTGGAAATTTCACTTTTAACTTTTCCAACTGTTGCTGCCACTTCCACACTACAAAATGTTCTGTTTCACTATTTGGTTTTCTCACTGTTTGTGTTTCTAGACAGTTTTCAAATAACTGTGAGTTTTATAAAATGCTATAAGCCCATTTAATTTAGACTTTTATTATTATTGGAATATAATACAATTTTGTGGGTCTCATATTTTCCAGTTCTAGTTATGTCTGACATAGAAAGCACTGAGCTGCTCTTGCAAAAGAGCTTGTTTTCACTGTCTCAGTGGACAATATATTGTTTCTCTTATTTTTCTCTTGTGGACTTTCCAGTGTCTTCCATGTAAATCCCAAAGAGTATGCAAGATAGCATTTGAGACTGTTAAGTAACAGCTCCTGTGTTTGAAGAAGAGTTTTTTCAAGCTTTACTAATTAAAATTCAGAGAGTCTAAATAACTTTCATGAGGGTAAAATGACTGAAGATAAAGACTAATGCTTTGGTTTGTTTCTCACAAATAAGTTCATTATTTTTATTCCTCCTTTTCCTTTTAATTTTTTACAGGTTTGAGGTATCTGGAAGATGAAACCCTGGCTGCAGTTGGTGTTCTTCCCCTGTGTTTTCCTGATCTGGCACACTGAAGCAGAGTTCTTCACCTCCATAGGTGTGGAAAGAACCAGTGCATGATGTTATGATGAGGTTATTGTGATTGCTAGAACTGTTAGAGTTATCAGTTGAAGCATATGGCTTTCTTCATGTGGCCATGGCCAACACTGTCTCTATTAGGAAAAGCTGCTCTTCTGCAGCATCAGTGCAATTTGTTTGCAGTTGGTTGACTTAGAACACTGTGACCAACATGATTCAAGTTTCTCTGGGGCCTCTCTTAGTAAAATAAGATGGGGCCTGTGTTCTATTAGGATTTGTGCATCTGTTGTAGTCTTGAACAAAGCACACCACCTTATGCTAAAAAGCTTAGTCCTGAATTTGAGTTATGAAAATAATTTAAGTGGTAAATATATGAAGTTTTTTTTCCACAGGACCTGGAATCACCTGTCTTCTCAAAAAGTTGGAGTTAGGTGTCAGAAGAATAAATTAATAACTCCCTTATATTGTGTGTTTTGGTAGGCCTGAATAAATACTAAATAATTTGCGTTGTTATAAATCTGAAAAGTAATTTGATTTTTATGACAATTTAATTCCTGTGTTCTAATAGGATGCGAGCATGTATGATTGTGGTAGAGCCTCAAAATAAGCACAAGCTGAGTTTTCTCCTGTTAATTGGTCTAATGTTTTCCTGTGGAGCAGTGTGGGGACTTCCCCTTCATAAGGGCATTAGAGGCTGATTAACTACCACTGGCTGTTCTCCAGAATGTCCTTTGAGTCAGTGGAGCTGTTTCTGAATGGCAAAGCTCAGAGCTCCTGGTGTGTTGTTCTGCATGTTCTGCACCACTGTGTGGAACCGCTCAGCCGGAGTCCCACTGGCAACCTCCTCACATACCTGGCGGCTGGCTGAACAATATTTAACTACATGTGTAGTATTTGCTTCTGATTTTTTTCTAAGTTAAGTAGCATTTTATACAAAGCTTCCATGAAGGATCACCTTCTCTTTACACTTACCTAACTCTGAAACTTTCTGAACCTTTCCTAACTCTGAAAATAGCCTGCTGCCTTCTATCTGCTTAATCTTGCCTCATTCATAGTTACTTTGGAATGCTGCAGCTAGAGCTGTGGTTGCAGTTATAAATCTCATCATGCTCTTTCAGTTCGGGCTTTGAAAAGCCAAGCTGGTCACAGCAATTAGGACTGACATGTTAGCAATTTCCACTAATGCTAATTAGGAGAGTGTGTGTGTGAGTCTATGAACATTAGTCTGAAATTCCTCTCTGCTAAATGTTAGGTTGTTTCCGCAGTTACCCGTATTGTAAAGCTGTAACTTTAAATTATGCCAGAGGTTACAGTAATAATTCATTAGTGTGACCTAATCTGTACCCATATGTAGAACAGATGCTTTGGCAACCATTTGGATTTTTGTTGCTTTGGCTCCATAGCTGTATGAGTGTCAAACCTTTCTTCTAATTGTCTTGCATGCACTCGTAACACTAAAAGTAATACGAGGCAGTGGAAGGGTTAGAGCAAAGCTACATGAACTGTTGAAGCTGGGACTTTAAAAGCCCCTTGAAGCATTTGAATGCCAGACCTATGTGTCTAATAGCTTTTGTAGTTTACAGGCATTGAAGTGCACACTCTTAATTTATCTGCTGTTTGTGGTGGTTTTAATAGCCCTGGAGCATTTAAGGTTTGTCTTCTGTGCACTTGGTAATTGTTACTTTTTTAGGTCTGATGAATATTTGTTCCTACTCTTTTTAGGTCAAATGACAGACCTGATTTATGCAGAGAAGGACTTGGTACAGTCTTTAAAGGAATATATCCGAGCAGAAGAGAACAAGCTCTCTCAGATTAAAAGGTAGGGGAGGAGATTTGTGTAATGAAGGGTGACAAAATATCTCATTTGTGTTCAATCACACCCCACCTTTTTCACCACTCTCTGCTGCTAGATCTTGTTGGTATTTCCTCAGTAGATAATCACAGGGAGTGGATATGTACTAACTTGGTTTAATTTATTCCCACTAACCTACAAGGGTCCCTGCTTCACATATCACTTAGAATTTGCTTCTTTGGAAATGGTGCTCTGGTGGGCTTTCCCCACTTTGCCCTGTCCTTGTACCATCACAGAACTCGTGTAGAGAGGACACATCAGAGTCATATCAAGAGTCTTGTCATGAGAGCTGAATGCCTCTGTGTGCCAGTGTTCTGTGCTACCTGGTGTTTCATGCCATCAGCCCTGCTTACCAGAGCCAAGTGTGCCAGTGGCATTTACTAAATCTCTGGATTCTTTCCTGTGTTGGCTTTGCCCTCAGGTACAGTGCTCCTGCCTTGTTCTCTTCAGGTGCCAACGTGTCTACAGCACATCTCTGATGTTGTCCTGATTGCTTGGATCACTTGAAAGGCTCTTGCTGACAACTGATACTTTGTGTCCCTTAGGAAGATTAATGCTTGTCTAGCCAAAAGCAGTATCTACTAGGGTGTGACAGGAGGATAGTCTAAATGAGGTCCAGGTTCAGAAGAGCCAAGTGCCTTTAGAAGGAGTCATGCTTTCCAAAGAACTTCTGAACTTGAGGCTGTATCCTGACTCCTTTGGGAGTGTAAGATGAGAATGGAGCTATGGAGTAGTGAAATTATAGGAATTCTGGTCATGTATACATAAAATGTTTCTTGAAAAGCTGCCCTTTGGAGGCAAAGCAGTCTCCTCTTCAAGTACTGGTAAATAGAGTATCTGTTAAATCTATGTATAAACTGGTATTTTTAAGGCTCATTACAACTGAGATGCATGCCTGCTGTAGTTAGGTTTAAAATACTAAGCAGGGAAATATTTTCCCTTTGAAAGAGACTATTGTAATTAAGAAACCTCCACTTTATCCTTGTGAACTTGAAAGGTTGAAAGCCAGTTTTGACAGTAAAAGCAACAATAATTTGATCTAGATGTGTAATTTGAATTATTTAAGAAGGAAGATGTGCATTCATAAATTGTTCTCAGGCTGAGGTGCATATTTCTCATTCCAGCTGGGCTGAAAAAATGGATATACTGACCAGCAAATCAGCCTCTGATCCAGAAGGGTATCTGGCACACCCTGTAAATGCATATAAGCTTGTGAAGCGTTTGAATACTGACTGGCTGGAATTGGAAAACCTGGTTCTTCAGGATACAACAAATGGTAAGGAGTTACAGGGGACTGCTGTTGGGAGGCAGCCTTGTGTTCTGGAAAGCCACAAGCTTGTCTTAAATATTACTGTGGAGTTTGTTTAAAAAACAGCTAAGGATTTGCCTTGTGTGTACAGATTACCCAAGTGAGTGAAACTTGCAACTGAAACACATCTCAGTCAAGACTCAAAAACTGTTTTATTTGGGGGGAAAAAGGGAGAATGGGATATGCTTAAAGCTGTGGTGGAAACTGTTGAGTGTTATGTTCTCTTGTATATAAACTGCTTCCTCTGCTTTCCCAGTCTATTCCTTCTCTTGATGATCATTGTTTTTTGACCATGTTGATCAGAGAACGAGATTAAGAATCAAAATGAGTCCCATATTGAACTGGTGGAAAATTTTGTATCAGCCCCAGCATTAGAGTTGGCAGATGGTGTTGTCAGTCTGTCAAAATGAGGATAATATATGGTTGCTATCATTAAACCTATCCTTCTAAATCAAATACTTCCAGTACTAATCCTTGGGTTTGCATCATATTGTCAAGTGTCTGCCTGAATTTGCTAGCATACCTTTTTTTTTTTTTTTTTTTTTGTTTTTTTTAAGTGGAGGTTTATTTTTACTAGACTCTTGGAAAGTGAGGGAGAGGTGGTTATGTTTTTCAGGCAGAACACTGCATGTTTTCCCTTTCTACTCACTCTGCATCACTCTGCATATGCTAAAGTTTAGGTATGTGGAAGTTTTTTCCAGACAAGGCTTTTATTGCCTTTTGGAATAGTCATCCTAAATGGAAATAAAGTACTCAAGTCTATTGAATACATCTGTCACTAATTCTTTTTCTAAAGGCTTTCTTTTCCAGTTTGTCTTGCTGTATGACTGGAAATGGTTGGGCTGTTTTCCTTCAGTTGATGGCTTCCTCTTCTGCTCAACCAACCTGCTGTGAAACCCTGATATGTTTACCCAGTGCATCTAATTTTATTTCTGAATATCACCTGGTTTTACTTGTCAAGTTTAAGCCTCTCACTGTGTAAGGCCCTACCCTAGTGAGGGGATCCTGGATCGGGGTCTCTGTCCCTGGAACTGAGACTTGAAAAGCTCTTATGGCTTTAGAGGTTGGAATACAGAGTTGGAGGTCATTGACCAGTGCTACAATCTAAAATCAGTTGACTCTGTGGATATTGCAGGAGGTCTGATGAAAGCTATTAAGTTTTCATGTCAAAAAGAGACATTACAGGAAAATGAAGATCATTAGACTCACATTGTACATCAGTAATTGTGTGGCACAAGAAAATTGAGGAGTTTAGTTATTTATCCTTTATTTTTTGCTCATGAGCCGTATTTCTTAAAAAGGGACAAAACCCAATGTGTTTATAACTTTTGAGCCTATAAGAGGCTTTAAATCTGGATTATTTGAAACTCAATTCTCAAGCCAGAGCAGATGTTTCCTCTTCTATATTAATCTTGTACTGATATTTATTCAAGCTCGGGAAGTAACATGTTTCCCTTTTACTGCAAAGGCTTTATTGCAAATCTTACAATCCAGCGTCAGTTTTTTCCCACTGAAGAAGATGAGACTGGAGCCGCAAAGGCTCTGATGCGCCTGCAGGACACCTATAAACTGGATCCTGAAACCCTCTCTCGAGGGAACTTGCCAGGTAAGTGCACCAAGGTCTCCTCAGCTTTAGCAGGAAGGAAGTGATAACATCCTCAGACTCTCTCCAAATGTCCTTTATGAAATGAGGATTAATGGGTTTTGCCACAGAGATGTCTCAGAAAATTTAGAGAGATACTGGGATGTCTAATTATTAGCTGAGTCCTGATGAATGCTTGTTGCTGCTGCTTATGAGACACCTACTGAAACAGGTTATGGTGCCTACCAACATGCTGTTTACAAACTGAATAGGCTTCACTGGTGTGTGGGTAGATAAGCTGAAACAATGTTTTTAGTTATTATATGTATTAATAACCATTAATAATTAACTAAATTTTAAGTCTTATCTGTGCATCTTCTGAGCTGGAGTAACTGGAAATCAGTGCAATCACACTCAACTGTACACCCAGTTTGTTTAAATAAACATCAGCTTGCTTATGCACAAATGGAGATTTCCAGTAAAGAGAAACAAGCTGGCTGTGTATGTACTCAGGCTTCTCTGATCATCTAACAGTGTTAATCTGTAGGTTAGGTGAAATCTGTTAAGATGTTAGTCTGGTCTTCCTTTGTCTACAGCAGAAAAACAATAGCTTACCACTGTAACTGCTGTTAAACTTATCTTTGTTTCCAAAGGAATTAATTAGAATAAAATTAAGATAAGAGTTTACTCTTTAATTCTGATGGTGATCACTTTACTACTGAACCTAAAATATTGTCAAAGCATTGTTTCTTAGAAACATTTTTGGATAATAAGAGTGTGTATTTACAGATACTTCTCAATGTATTAAGGCAAAGGTGCTTCTGTGTGGATTGCTGAAGGCTATCTTTTTGTTTTTAGGAACAAAGTATAGGTCCTTCCTGACAGTTGGTGACTGCTTTGGCATGGGGAAGACAGCCTACAATGATGGGGACTATTATCACACTGTGCTCTGGATGGAGCAGGCCTTAAAGCAGCACGATGAGGGGGAGGATACAACAGTCAGCAAAGTAGAGATCCTAGATTATCTCAGCTATGCTGTTTTCCAGTTTGGGGATTTGCACAGAGCCATGGAGCTCACTAGACGGCTGATATCCCTTGGTAAGAACAAAGACCATGTTATTTTAGCTGGGGAGTGTTGCCAGCAGCAGAGCTGAGAACAGTCATGGTCCATCCCATGAGCTGACTGGAAAGGATATCTTGACAGATGACTTATAATAAATGTGGGTCCTGGAAAAAAGTCTGTTTATATATGAAGTATCTCTAACAAGCTGTCTTAGGGTCCATGCTGTTGTTACCCAAGGCCCTAGTGTGTCTGACTGCACTCACTACCTGTGTGCTTTGCTGCAGTGTACTGAGGTGCTGTGCTTTGCAGTGGTTAAAAGCCTTGCTTGTCTCAAGTGGAGATCAAGGCTACCTCAGACTTAGGCAGTGCTGCACCTTCTGTAAAGTCCTACTGACTTTACCTGCACTGAGGAATATGTACTCTTGGATATTGGAAGAGTACTTTGCCTGAGATCTTACAGTATTTATTTCTGAATATTCAGATCAAATTGAGTTTCTTGAAACCGTCTTTTATTTCTGAACTGTTTCTAACTTTCCCTTGACTAAGCAAATAAGTGTTGCTTCCTGTCCATCTTTGCCTACTTCCTGCATTGGAGGTCTGTCCTCATTTAGAGCTAACATTTACTGTGTTAGGTATTTAATGGTTTTTTTAATGAGCTGTGGTTCTTAGTTTAGATATTAGGAGCATCCTGAGAGTGGGTGAAACCTTCCTATTGGAAACTTGAAAACTATGTCTTAATCTAATTTCCACAGACACTAGAATTCTTAGATGAAAATTTACAAGAATATGAGTATGTATTGAACCTAGCTCCCTCTGCAGTGGGGCTTAGCACTGATAGCAGAGTGCATATCCTTATCAGCAGCAAACAGTGGAACACACTTGGTAGTCCCCTCTGGAAGCAGCAGCTTCCTCTGCTCTGGGCTCAACTTCCCTGTCTGGCCACTATTGCCCAGTGCTCTAAAGAGTGGTGACTGTAGTGAGCATTGGGGTTGGTTCCATGAGATAAACACAATAAAGTTGGGAGGGCCAGAAGGGAAAGAATCTGTTCTAGATGGTAGTATCCAGACACACAGGTGAACAAGGAGTTGTTCCATCTTAGTTATCTGGGGTAAAGGTCTATTGGTGATGTTTATTGATTCATACCAACATCATTAATAAATCACTAATATGTCCAAAGATGCTAGTGATCCAGGCTCCCTCCCATATAAACCTGTTAGACCTACAGATGAATGCTGTAGGTGGGCTTAAGGTGATAACACACACCTCAGAGCTTCCCAGCCTGAGAGGAGTCTTTGGGACTGAAGACTGTGGCTGGATTCCGTCACAGTCCTTGGTTAAAGTGTGCTCGTGCAATGTGGGTGATGAGCATGGTGGAGAGGAGGGGTGCAGCAAGTAGGCTACCTTGGTCTCTGCTCATGAGCTCTATGATCTGCTTATCTTGGGTAGAACTGGTCAGAAAAGTTGAGAGAAAAGGAGGAATGTGAAGAACAAAAACTTATATTCTTTTTCTTGGAATACAAGCTTTTGTGATAGGTTCTTCCAGAAAGGATTCTTTTGTATCCTATGTGCACCTCTCCTTTGTGAAGACGGAAACTTCCCAGTGTTGATTTTCAGTGCAGACTGAAGCCAGTGTCTTTGTTTGCCTGATAATGCTTTAGGAAGAATTGTTGCTGTCTTGATACAGGGACTTGTTTGTACTAACAGTTCCTGAGTTTGCAAAAATCACTGTTTGTCTGTTTTTCTCCCAATGAAGACAGCACTCATGAGAGAGCAGGCAGTAATCTGCGGTACTTTGAGAAGCTGCTGGAGAAGGAAAAGGAGGAGAAGGAGAAAGAAAAGTCAGTAAACAAGACTGTGGCAACCACAGAAGCCATGGTGCAAAGTGGAGCCTATGAGAGACCTCTTGACTACTTGCCAGAGCGTGATATCTATGAGGCCCTTTGCAGAGGTGAAGGGGTGAAAATGGTAAGAGACAAGAATTTCCTGACTATGCTGCCTTTGCATAAAGGTGGTCAAGCTTGGTGGGACACGTTATGTTTTTCTTTCTGTGAAGCTGTTTTTTATGAAAAAATTGAGTTTGGTTCTGTCCAGGCTGAGATTTATATCTTGGCTTCTCAATCCTCAGCTGTTACTCACAAACAGCTCTTAGCTGTACCTCTTAAAGGTTGTTGAAAATTGATTCTCCTCAGTCTGTCTACTCAGCTTTTTCAAAGTCAGCTGTACAGATATACAAGGAGGCTTTTTCCCCTTAGTTATTTATCCTTTTCCCCGAGGGCTGATTATGCTTTACCACACTTAGGGAATCACATTATTCCTTCCCTTTTGCATCTTAGGCATGCTCTTCTGGAGTGACTATCTTGACCAAGTGATTTCCAGTACCTCTCAACAAACATGGCTTCAATTCTTAGTCCAGGGAAAAAAACCAATTTATTTCATCTGCATGGTCTTAATTATAAGAACCAGGCTTTTTTTTTACAGCTGACTGCTTGTGCACTTCTTAATCTGTAACCTATTGTGATTTAATTCCCCTAAAGGTTAGTGTTTCAGATGCTGCTCAGTGGTATTTGGAACAGGATATCTTGTTTTTAATTGCAGTAAATTGCAGAATCACTCTTGTTTACCTCTTGTATCTTCTGGTCACCTGACGGCTTTTACAATGTATGTGGAATGAAGTTCATCTTCTTGTCTTGCCTGTTTGAAGGTCAAGAAAAGTGTTTGAGCAAACAATGCTTTGTTTGGCATTTTGTTTCAGACACCTCGAAGACAAAAAAGGCTGTTTTGTAGGTACCACGATGGAAACAGAAACCCTCATCTGCTCATAGCTCCCTTTAAGGAAGAAGATGAATGGGACAGCCCTCATATTGTGCGATACTATGATGTCATGTCTGATGAAGAAATTGAGAAAATTAAACAACTAGCTAAGCCAAGGGTAAGTTTCCCTTTTCCCATCTCACTAATGACTGCTAATTCCATGCTTCAATCTCTATTAGCAAGGACTAGGCAAAGGATTTGAAAGATCTGGTTTCATACTACAGATGACACACTGCAGCTGTGAGCCTAAAGATTTCAAAACTGCCTGGTGATGTAGGACCATAAAGCCCAGGCTCCCAAAAGTATTTATGCATTATTGCACTTAATCATGCCAAGTTCTCAGTAAATGGCTTGGAAAGCTTTTAAGAAATTAGAGACTATATTTGAAAAGGTAAATGGCTGACTTAAAATGATAGGAGTAGGTGTGCAGTATGCCTTAAGTCTTCATTTATGTTTGGCTCCAGTTCAAAAGGCAATTTGAAAAGCCTAAATCTCAACAGAAGTGGAAAGAAAAAAAAGTAAGTTGTGCTAGAATAATACCTAGAGGTTTGGGGTTTTGGTGGTTGGTTTTGGGTTTTTTTGGGGGTTTTTTTTGTGTGTTTTGTTTGGGTTGGTTTGTTTGTGTATCCTGGAATCCACTGCTTCTGTTATAAACTGTATGTGTTCCCTGTTACTCATGGTATGAGTTCTGGTGACTCTGCACACAATTTAAAAAACAGCTACCTCATGCAGAGCTAGTAATTGTCTGGTTTTCTGGAGGTGGAATTTCCTGCCTGATTGTCACCTTTCTGGCAAAAGGTAGTATGGCAATGTGATAGTAGTAGATGCCACCTTAGATTTTCTGTCAGGGTGTGAGCAGAATGTAAAACTGAACACGTCTTTGCTTATAGAGGAGTGGTTCATTTTAGCACTCTTCAGGCTACTGCTATGAAATATGGTACTAAAATTCCAGTGAAGATTTACCCTTCTGTAAGTATTTCTAAATGTAAGCATAAATAGTTAGAAACAGATTGAGAAACTGATGCTTCCCAAGAACATTAATAATTTGGGATGTTTGTGAAGCTGGACTTCTATGACTACCAGCCAGCTATGGAATTGTTGGCTGAACACTCCTGTCTCAGTGAGGACTCTCACCTCCATAAATGGAGAACTTTTCCTATTACATCATAGTAGAAAACTTCAAGAGCTTCAGATAAAATGGAAGCATTCACATAGAGCATATCACTTAATCTATTTCATCAAATAAAGCACTGTCTAAAGACAGCTGTTTTTTTGGTTTTTCCTTCTTATTCAAAGTTTTAGGGAAAGTCTTAATTTTTGGTCTCTGAATTTTGTGCATATTACTAATATTAGAGGAATTTTTCATGTAATCTATGTAGTGTAGAACTGCAGTCAGTCCCTAGAAGAGTAGGTAAATATTATAGCCTTAAGATTCAGATGAAAATTGTCAATTTAAAAAAAGCAACCATTTTCTTATGAGTTAGTTTTTCTAAACCTGTGTATAGCTCAGCTGCAGGAATAACTTTAAATTCTGCAGTACTACTGAAAGAATGGAAAATGCAAATCCTGTGATGAGATGGTCCTTAATAAATACAGCTTAATTTTAGCCTAGAAATTTTAGGTAGTAATCATGGAAGCTTTCAGACAGAATTGTGAAGTGTTATTTTATTTTAGGCTCAGAAAGATGAGCACTTCCTTTATTCTAAAATGCATTTGCAAGAAATTTTTACTTTTGAGTCCAAGCACTTCACCATTTTCTGCAGTTTACACTTGCCAATACGTTTGTAGAGAAAGAACATCTGTATGTGATTGGGAGTAGCTGCAGTTGAGTTGCTTTTTATGCTTGTTTTGCAAAATGCAATCACTGCTACTCCACTTCCAAAAAGTTAGATCCAGCTTTTCAGGCAATCCATCAGAACTGGCTGGGGTGGGTCAAGAAAATTCTTAGCTCTATTGATGTGGATAGCATTGAGGCAGGTCAGCCATCAAAGTATGAGAACTATATTCCCAAAATTCTTAATGTTACCTGCAATCCAGGAATGTCTGAACAGGCAAGAATATGGCATAAAGTGGGGAGCCATGAATATCTGAGCTCATGCTGCAGGGTTTCAGCAGTGCAGAATTTCAGAAGGAAATAACAATGGAGAGCTTGCTAAACTAAATAGACTCTGAAACAGTCAGTGAAGCTTCTGACCAATGAAGGGTGTTATGATGATTTTTCAGAGCAAATGCCTCTTAAAAGGCTGATTTCTCCACCCTGAGAGAGGAAGCCTTACATTTATCAGTTGCTTATACCAACTGAGATGTAGATTGTGTCTTAAATGAAGAAACCTGCCTATCAGAGCAGACAGGGAATAATATCAAGGCAGTCGGGCTTCTTTGAGTTCTGATTTATTTAGATCATATGCTAGGTGCAGAAATCAAGGAAGCATATACAAGCTTGAAAATGGCAGCAGAATGAAAAGTCTGGGAAGCAAAATATATATCCCTAAAGCTATGCTTCACTGTACCAGTGAAGAACAACATTCAGTCAGCCTGGCTCTTCTGTTATGATTTATACAGGAGAAATCTGGAACAAAATAACAGTGAGTCAGAATTACAGCAACAGCTCTGCCAAGAACTCTTGTATAGGGACAACACAGCTGACATGGATTGTAAAGCTGGCTGGAGACTTACTTGAGGAAAAACAAAGGAAATAATGACTGCATGCTTTGAAGAAGATGCAAATAAAAAGGCTTTCTGTGACATATAATTAAGTGGAAGAAAAGTGGTATGATTCAGAGTGTGTGTGGTTGGCAGGAGTTAAATTTAAATGTGGTCTGAGCTTATAGTCAAAGAAAGGAGTGTCCCAGTTCTTGTTCTCAGCTGCAAGAATGAAACCAAAGTGACCAAAGTATTATTAGCAGTCATCTGTCACTCTGACACCACAGCAAACTTTATCAGTTTTGCCAAGTTCCATTTTTTTTCCTACAGATCTGGTGAAATGGCCTAAATGTGATGATACTGTTTAAAATGTGTAGGTGTGCTGTGCTTTTGCGGAGTTACCTTCATCATGTAATAACGTCTCAGACTGTCTCAGAACTAGATGTTATAGGCATCTTTCAGCTGGAAAGTTTGAGCATAGGAATGTTGAGAGTTGTCCTCAGGAGTTTTCTGCCGCTGGGGATTTGCTTGCCCCATAATTTGTAACTCGTTCTGTAAAAGTTTTCACTTGCTGTTTTACATCTGAGAATGAGGTTGGGTTTTTAGTCCACATGAGGAGCAGGCTGATTAAATTCCTGGACTGTCCAGTGATTTTCTCTTTGCCAGGAACTTGGACTTCATATGTTGCTAACTTTTGTTGTTGTTCCCTCTTGCTAATATTGACTCCAGCTGTTTAAAAAAAGTGCCTTGAAAACCTGTTCAGCAAGCAACTTATGGATTTAATCAATATCATGGCTTGTGCAGTCAATCAGACTCTTTTTCCAGGATCTAATGCAGGTGATGGATTGTACCTGTGTTTCTGCAGGTGTTGTTTTAGCATGAAATCAGATTATATTCTAGGTTGAAGCTCTTTCATCCAATGAGATACTGAAGTTGGACAAATCAGGTGTTGATTTTGGTAAGATGCGAGAAATTTTCTATCCTGTAGCTGATGTGTTTCTTCCCCCTGGGATTTTTTTTTTGTCACAGCTGGCACGAGCCACAGTACGTGATCCCAAAACCGGTGTCCTTACAGTGGCTAGCTACAGGGTATCCAAGAGGTAAGCAGAGAGAAGGGTTTAGCTTTAAGGTTTTTGTGTTTAACAGCTGTTGTCTGCTACCTGCTGTGTCTGAAAACTTGAACTGCTTTGCATGTTACCAAAGCTTTCCCCAACAAATGCATGGAAAATGGCTCTTTTAGCCATCTGAAAAAGGGCAGAAGAATCCTTCTGCCTTAGGAAATGTGGTGTGGTGGTTGATACTGTAAAATAATGTGTTTCTATCCTTCCCTTAGCTCATGGCTGGAAGAAGATGATGATCCTGTTGTAGCCAAGGTGAATCAGCGAATGCAGCAGATCACAGGGTTAACAGTGAAAACAGCTGAGCTCTTGCAGGTTGGTGCACTGGCTTCATCCTGGTGGAATTAGCTGCTGGTTAGGTTGGTCTGGTGCAGACGGATGTTTTCCCTGTGTGTGCCAGGCAGAGAAGGTGGAGATATCAAAGAAATAGAAGATTAACTTTGTGCAGGAATCTGAGATTTACCTGTTTGTTCTGAGGGAAGTGCCTGCTGCACTGAAAAATATTTCAAGTCTGCAAAAGCTGAATTTCTGTCCTAGTTCAACCTTTCTAAGACCCAAATATTTTTTTGTAGTCCTGCTATAGTCTCATATGAATTCTGATCTCTGGATGGCTGTTGGGGAGAAGAGTGCCAGTAGTACAGCACTGCCAGAATAGCTGCACCTTAGCCCATTCACTGTTTCTCTTTCTCCATGCTCCTTCAATTGCTGTTCCAGAGCCTGATTGAAATACTGTTGATTACAGGCTATCCATAGAAACCAGGTAATTGTGTAGTGATCTGGGAGACACATTAAGTACAGCCTCAGAGTAACAAAAACATGTTATGTGATCATAAAGTAAGTGAAGAGGTGCTTCTAAGTTAATTTTCTGTGATTCTGGAGAGGCATTTGTATATAACAGATCATTCATGAGTGGCACAGAGTCCAGTCCTGTCTCCTAGGCTGGACGCACAGGGAGTTGCACACATTCATCTGCCTTTCCTTCAGAGGAAGGAAGCAACAGTGTGGTGAAACTATTGCTGCTGAATGTTAAACAGGCTGTGGTAGGCATAAGTACAAACCCTCGAACTACGAAAGGGAAAAAGCACTCAAGTTGTTTCTCATCCAAGTACCTCAGTTCTGGCAATCTAAAAATAAATTAAGTGTACTATAGATAATAATCTTGCCACAAAGTGCTGTTTCTCAGAGAATGCTTTGGATTTCTGAGAGCAAGTGCTATTCTGCAGCAGTCACTTGCAGTTCGGTAAATATTTATGTGCTTCCTTCTTCCATGCTGTAGGTTGCCAACTATGGAATGGGAGGGCAGTATGAGCCACACTTTGATTTTTCTAGGGTAAGATCACACTTGCAATTATTTCTTAGTGGAGTGGGGAGGAGGGAACAGTTTGGTCTGGGAGAACTTCTGAAACTGTTTTCTGTTAGAGCATTAAATATGTAGCCCTGTTGCATGGATGGATTATGAATTCTGAAAAGCCTTTGCACTGCCTTCTCTGATGCTGAAAGTTTAAGAGAATAATGAACAAATCTCCCTGTTACCTTTGGGACCTTGATTCCTTGCACAGTACAGAGACACTAAAAGAGTCATGCAGCACTTGACTGTGCTCTTTCCGTTGTTTTATTTGTAAACTGAGGTCTGCAAGCCCTGGGTTATGAAGGCTTTGTTCCATTAGGCTTCTGATTTCAGTGATGTTGTCCAAACCCTGCTTTGCTGGGTACTTTTAAAGCATTTTGCAGGAGCTGACTGAGGAGGAGATATGCTTCCACCTTCTTCCAGAAGAGTAAACATTATGGAAATCCTAATGGGTTGTACAGCCCTTCTGGCAGACCCCTGAGAGTGGCTGCAGCACTGGGGTCTGAAAAGGGTTCCCTGGGATGGTGTTGAGGGCAGTGCTCCAGCAGCAGGTGGATGTGTGGGTGGTGGTGCTGCATCTTCATGAGGCACTAGAGGGCTCTGCCTGGCAAAGAACAGCTCTTGTTTGCTCTGAGTGGGGAGAAAAGAGCAGGTTCTTAATAATGACCCTAAAGTTCATGGATGTGCTAATCATACCAAAGAACTATGGTGACAGGTAACTTCAAATATAAAATCCACCTGATGCCTTGATTTCTGTGGTATTTCAGTGGAATCTGGCATAATTCAGATTGTCCCAGTGGTTTTACCTGGTAGGAGTGATTGCTGCAGCAGAGCACACAACCCAATAATTGAGTGCAGAATAGAAGCCGCCTAACTCTAGCTCTGTCAAAAAAAAAAAAAAAA
>VZTI01000781.1:207780-218214 GCA_013397865.1 Struthidea cinerea
AAAAAAAAAAAAAAAAAAAAATCCAAGTTTCAACACTATGGAAGCTTGTATTCGTTAGCTTTTGGCCCGTTGTGAGAATTTTCCTCTTAAGTCTGCTTAGTTTCCTGAGTTGAGCAAATGCTCTTGAATTCTCTTCAAAGCCTTTGAACTCAAGGACCTCAGGCATCAAATTGGCCAGTGTGGACTTTACTTTTGGATTAGGAGCTGGAGCAGAGCTCCACGTGGAATATAACCTTGGCTGCAGTTGTCAGCTGAGGCAAGGCAGTTGCAGCGGTTGCCACAGTTTTGGTCTGGTCCTGCAGGCTCTCTGTGGATCATAGACTTTGTGTTGAAATAGAGGTGCAGCTGTGTCTCCCCAGCTTCTCATCAGCACTGAAGCTTTTTGTTCCCTTGCAGCTCTCAAATAGAGGCACTTCAGTAGCTGCCTATTACAACTTGGAGATTGTATTGGTTGTTCAATTTAGATTTTTGCTGTTGAAGTTCAGAAATTCATGGTTGGACCTGGGTTTCACAGCAGTGGCAGTAACCAGGGAATTCCCTGTGGTCTTATGTTGGCTTTTTTGGATTGGATTTGCATATGCAAGTCTTTGGGTTTTTATGAACCCATTTCAGGAAAGACCACTTGTTTACTAAAATACGCTTCAAGCAGACTGAACTACATCATTTTAGGCATGGTGGCTGTGGTTTTCCTTGCTGTTTGTCTTTTTCAATACTGATTTATTGTTTTCTTTAAATGTTGAACATTATTGCTTTTGTGTGTAAAAATGCACCTTGATGTCTGACTGGAATGACTTCCTGACTATTAGCAATGTAAATAAATTTCTAATTTCATTTTATTGAAGGCAAGAAAAACACTGGTATTCTAGATGTTCTTTCTGCTTCTACATGGCACCAGTGTGATCTCAACTTCAACAAATGAAACTCATTGTTTATTATAGAGTAAAGACAATTCGCTCTTTTTGATGTGGTCTTTAGTCCTAGACAGGCAACCACCTGAAACTACTCTATAGTTTTGTCTGCTGTCAAAACATGCATTTGCTCTTCTCATGACAGTATTTCTTTGAGTTGCTACATTTACAAGAATCTGTGTTATCTAAAGCCCACTGTTTTTTGAATTCACCTCAGTTGTTGACTTTGGCTCAGTGCCTGGAACAATAATGGCCTGTTGTTGACCTTACTTGGATAACATCTGTGCCACAGGCCTTGAAAGCATTGCTTCTATTCTCCCTTCAGAATGGTTCAGTCCAACTTCTCTTTGAATCCAAGTGCTCTGTGCATGCAACTGTGCACCCTGGCTGCAACATGTGATGGCTTTAATGTTGCCCTGTCTCAGTTGTCCCCTTTCTATTACAACTCTTTAAATTGGGCTTGAGGATCTCTGCAGAGCTGCATGTACGTAGCTCTAGTGAGAGCCTGTTTGGAACCTGGGTTAAAGTTGTTGTCTGTTGCAGCGACCCTTTGACAGCACACTCAAATCGGAAGGAAATAGGCTAGCGACGTTTCTTAACTATGTAAGTACCTCTGTGTGTCTACTGTCTGGGAGCTTGAAATTTGTAGTTATTCTCATTTGATTTTATAGAAAGATGAGCCAGATGCTTTCAAGCGGTTAGGGACTGGAAATCGTGTGGCCACTTTTTTAAACTATGTAAGTATGATGATCCTTTAGCAGCATCTTATTTACAGCTTGTGCAGTTGGTTATTTGTAGAGATTTCCTGGCATCTAGCAGTAGGGATTTCATTGTTCTTGCAGCATCAGGTGCTGTCCTATCTGAATTGATAGAATTCTGGTGGTATTTAACCTCAGAGCAGAAAATTTGAATATAGTACCCATCTTCTCCTTTTGGCCACTCTACTATGGAATCTTTTACTTAATTGGATTCCATGGGGGAAGAGGAGAATTTGGCATATTTCTCAAAGGGAAATACTTGGGGTACTCATGTGGTATGCTGTTGGAGAACTTGACTATCAGCCACTTAATGTGAGACAGTCATCTTTTTCCACCACTGTTTGACAGCACTTGATGTTGTGGTCTGTCAGCCTCTTCCTCAGCTGTTTGGCAAAGCCAGAGTTGCTCAGCACAGCTGCTGCTTCAGTAAATGGAGGGGGGCACAGCCGATAAACTTGGTGTAACTGGGTTACAAGTGCAGATTTGAAAGATTCATTAGTTGCATGCATTATACAGCCCACAGACCATGTACACTGGAATCCTAAACATTGCTGCCGCTGGGAATAATGGCCTTGTTTTCACAGTAGTCTTCTGACACTGTTTTATCTATCAACCTATACTCATATCTTTAGGATCACTTCATCTTCTGTGTTTAAGATTTGAGTGATATAATTTAAATATTTTGTCACAGAATTTTAAATTTGATGGCTGACATCGTATTTTGAGAGTGAAATGCACTCAAAACAGAACCAGAAGCACTTTCAACTTGATATGGCAGGGAGGGAAATAATCTTCAAAAGAAGAATTGGAGTAAGATGGGTAGCTGTGAAATATTTTGCTGCAAAGAGATTTTAGTTTTAAATTGAGTTAATCTTTATGTTGTTTGCTTCTCAGAATTTTGGACAAGCCTTGATTTAGAAGGAACAATACACATCATCTCTGCCAGTTGTACATGGTCAAAGGCAATTTGCCCTTGTTTGTCCCATGTAGAACACATAACACATACATGTACCAACACACTTAGTAAAAAGAGTGGTTGTGTGGCTAAGACATAGGTATTAGCTTGCAAGGCTGCATGCGCATGCTTTCTAGTTGGAAGGGGCAAAAGCCTGTGCACCTATGGCATCTTATGCCCTTTTATTATAGGTATGAAGCAGGAGGACACCAGAGTGGTAATAAAATCTGCTTTAAACAGAAATCTGAGTTACAATAGGGGTTGTGGGGACTTGGAGTGTATTAATAGTAGTTTTTAAATTTGGTGGGAGCTGGATCTGACTAATTTGTTTCTTTTCATTAGAATCTGACCCAAAGCTTACTGAATTCAGTGGAAAGATGTTCTGTTTTTAATGGGAGTGTTTCCAGGAACTTTGGTGGGTTTCAAGTCAAGTCTAGAATTTACAATAAATCCATTGTTACTGATGAATTTAATAGGGTTAAATTCATTCCAGTGTGGAAGGGCAAAGTTTGTCCCATGGTTTTCTTTAGAGTCACATAGCTGTACCTGTTGAAGCTTGAGCTGCCTGAAGCACTTGGAATTGCATAAGACTGCTGGTGAACAGCATAGAAACAGTGCTGAAAGAGAGGCTTTCTAATAGTCTGTGTAGTTTTTGAAGTGGTTGACCAAGATGCATAAACTAAATTATGAAAATTAGTTCCAAAGGCATGGTTTCAGTTTGAGGAAACATGGTTTAACAGATGCTTGTTTTCCTAATTGGATCATAAAGTGGAATGAAATTCTTGAAACCAGCTTACTCTGAAGTCTGTTGTGTTGTTATAGAATATTAGCTTATTAACCTTGTAGGTACTCAACTTCTAGTGGCTATTTGAAGTAGATGATACATAATCTACGCAATATATATCTAGATATACATAATCTCGACAAAAGCCTTCAGCTGAAATAAAATCCTTCTACAGCAAGTACTGCTTCTTCTGCAGTTCGTGCTGGTTGAAGCGCACCCTCCTCATCAGTGCTGCTTGTAGAGAGGTGCAAGTGGAAATTTAAAGCCTTGGGACACTTTAGCTTGTAGGACTGTATAAAAAGCCTTGTAAACGGACAGTTTGTGGACTTTGTTTTCTCAGATGAGTGATGTAGAAGCTGGAGGAGCAACAGTTTTCCCAGATTTTGGGGCAGCAATATGGCCCAAGAAGGTAAAGTCTGTTTATGTGTTCAAGTTTATTCCTTCTCTCTCCAGTTACTGTCTCTCCCTCTGCACAGTCCATGTAAAAGTCAGCTGATGTGACAAGTGCACTTGATTGCAGCTGTAGTGATCTTGCAGACTTAAGGGCATCTCCATTTGTTGGTAATGTATGAAGCAAACAGTTTCTCTCTACAGCTGTTTTTAACAAAGTAAACTTGTGCTCAGTAGAATTCCTCTATACTCTGAACATGGCTGAGTTAGAACAGGACTAAGGGCTTTTTCATGTGCTGTCTATGGTGACCTGTTAAAGTGCTTCCAGCTGCCTGCAGCTGAATCCATAGGCATCCCCCTGCCCTTACTGTAACCTGGTTATATTGACTAGGTTCTGACTAATCCAGATCTGATCTCACTTTTCAGGGAACAGCAGTGTTTTGGTACAATCTCTTCAGAAGTGGTGAGGGGGATTATAGAACAAGACATGCAGCTTGTCCAGTACTAGTAGGGTGTAAATGGGGTAAGTAATAATTTTTTAGGAGCAAAACCTGAAGGAAGGCTCATGTATGTAAAGCTGGAGATATACTGACCTCTTATAAAAGCATTTAATAACCTGGGTGTTGCCATTTCAACTACTGGAGTCATTTGGGCATAATGAAATTTCCTGTCATTGATCTCGTGAAGTGTTAAGCAGCTGCATTGTTCAACTATAGCTTTTCTAGTGAGTTTTTGTGTCAATGGCAGCACAAAGTGTAAGACTCACTGGATTTGTGTAATGTATCAGCATCAGAATGACTTGAATTATCACTTGGCTAGAATCAGGTCTGTTCCTACAAAGATCTGTGCATAGTTCTAGCTGCAAAAGGATGAGAGCTCCTTGCAAGGTAAATGGGAGTCTCTGGACACTAGGAATTTCTGCTTCCTGCTGAAAGCTTCTCAAGCTTCATGTTATCTATTCCCATACCTATATTCCCCCAGCCTTCAAGGTATTCCCCTGGAGTGCCAGAGCATGTTGACTGTCAGTGATGCCAGCCCCAGAATACACTGCTCTGTTAGTGTTGGTTCCAGAACTGTGCATTGGGGAAGATCCTTTCTTCCCCAGCCTTTTGCATCTTTCTATGTATTTTCCGTTGAGTGAGTAGAGAAGTATAAACATGGATTCCCAAACTGAGAGATTTTACTTAAAGTATCCATCTAGGTTGTGATGATACCCACACTGGGTACATGGTGATAGCTAATTCCGGTTCCCTGTTTCCACAGTTTCAAACAAATGGTTTCATGAAAGAGGAAATGAATTCTTAAGACCTTGTGGGAGAACGGAGGTTGACTGAACTCCAGCCTGCTGCAGACCTTTGTTTGTATCTCCTTTTCTACTGTTGTTTGTTCCAGTTCATTTCTAAGAAATGATCCATCTTTTTCTCCAAGAGTCCTGGCACTTTACGACAAAAGAACAATAAAATATGTAACACCTGTGCAAGAAAGTAAATCCCATTGTACACATCCTTGTGTTTTGGTTGCAGTTATTTCCACATTTCCCCTGCCTTCCTCCCTTAAAGTCTTCCTCTGTAGTAGTGGTGCAAACAGTGCTATGAGCAATTCTGTTTGGGTGCTTGCTCTTGTGCCTTTTGTACCTCAGAAGATTTAGATGTTAAATATTTCTTTGAACCAAAGTTGGTTTTTTAAAAAGTTTTGTGTACATGTTGGTTTTATTTTATTTCTATGGATCACAAATTTTAAAGCAAAAATAAATGTTCTTTCCATAAAGTGATTATTTATTTGGAGTCCTTGATCCAAATGCATGCGTGTTTGGTTTTAGGGAACAGTGGGCCTTTTTCCTCTGAGGGCCTGTTGCCTTGTTGCCCTTTCCTTGTAGAAAATACATCATGGTTTTTGACAGTGTTTTGTCTAAAACTCCAGTACACAAGACAGAACTGTTGCACCTTCTACTGAAACCATAGGGGTGAAATTTGTGTATTGAAACTCTAATGTGTCCTGGGAGCAGAGAGGCTGCATATTTTGTGCCAGTGGCAGCTGTGGTCTCAGTGTTTTACACTTATGAGAAGCCTTGTCCTGTGGTGTTAACTCTCCTTTTGTGGGGTGCTATCTGTTTTTGACACATGCAGTTACAAAAATCTGAAGCCTTTCAAGAATGTTGGTAGTCTTGACAATCCTCTATTCTAAAAGCAGGTATCTGCTGATGAAATGGTGTTTTTCCTACAGGAGTACCTGAATTCAGCACCTATGGAAATCAGTAGGACGTTTTGCAAGCAAATGTTAATCTCCTTTTGTAGACTGGAGGAGGGTTTTGTCATGCCCTTCAGACAGGCTGGGAATAATCCTGCCCTGTGAGCCTCCTTTGCCCTTTTGCTCTGTTAGCATGTGAGTATTGGCCCCAAGCCAACACATGGAGGACTGAAAGGAAATCCCATTTCTGAATTATTTATGAGGAAATGAGAGTTAATTGCTGGAAAAAAAAGAGGCAAAAGTTATGGAGAAACAGTTAAATGTTTCAGAAATATAGGATATTGGTGTTAGTACCAGGCTGTGCAGGTGAATTGACTTTGGTTCTTTCCCTGGCTGTGTGTTGTTTGGGCCTGACTTCATGGGGACTATGGATGACTGCAGGTGAACTGAAAGCCAGAACTGGTAATGGTTGTACAACCATAAGCTAGTGCTTAAAGACATGCTTGGGTGATAGTTAATGTACCAATGCATGGAACTGGCTTGAGATAGTGAAAGAAACTTCAGTTGCACTGAAACATCCACTTGCAGTCAGGGTTGTCATGTGACCAAGGCTGGTTTGCTTTGTGCTTCTGCATTGCCCTGTGTTGTGCAAAGACTGAGTGAGGTAAAGCTTAAAACAGGTGTTGGGCAGGGTTAGAAGCAATCCCCCTGCTGTCCTCTTAGGAGAGACTTGTGGAGCAGAAGAGTTTTACATATTAGATACAATAAATGTCACCAATTTATTCTATCAGTATTAAAGCAATGTGGCTCAGCAATGTCTCCTCATGTGCTCTTGTATTTTATATGTGGAAAATTGATGAATTTGAGGGTTATTGCTTCATTTAGACGCAGCATGCACCTGTACTCACTAAAGCTTTAATTTTTCTGTTAAATGTGCACAACTGATTGAAGAGAGAGGCCTTGCATTGTCCAGGCAGAGACTTGCTGAGCTTAAGTTGTTAATAATACTGAAATGAGAATCTGGACTGGTAACTAAGCTTTGTGTGAATACTTACAGCAGGTAGCTATAGGAACTGCAATATTTTTTTCCTAAAGGCTTTGAAGATGCAGCACAGCAGAGCTCACTAGCTGCTCTCTAATCTCCCAGAGCGCTCCTTTGCTTGCCATGAATTTTGTGGTTGCTGGCTGGCTGTTCAGAATATCTCACTATTTGACCTCCAGTTTTCTTAGTAAAATGTCTCAGCATAACATAAACTTAGGAAATAAAGAGTTTTGCTTTGTAACAAGGTATTCAACATATGACAATCTTGCAGATGTGAAGAAGTGACGATGAGCCAAAACCGCAGCCTCTGGTTGGAACATTCTGGGTTTCAGGGGAAGGAAGAGGAACATACTTAGACTTTGTCAACGTGGTATGTTGACAGATAAAGTTCACATCAGGACTCTAGCCAGAAACTGCACATCCCACTTCTGAAATAGCATAGTTGGCTGGGAAATACCATTGTTAACTGTGTGTTATCATACCGAACTTCTAAAGATAATTTTACTTGCTTGTTTTCTCTGGGAAAAATCCTATTCTGTCTTCTCAGTTGTCTTTGACCTTGCTCCCATCTAAAGTAGAAGGCAATGAGTGTGGATGCAGAATTGCTTGAATGCCAAGCTGCTTTTGGTGCTGTGTGCAGGATTTGCTTACTGCTAATCTGAGCTGAAGAGTAATAGATAATAAAAATTTGAGAGAAAAGAGCATATGTAGCTTGTGAGATTCAGGAACCTCCCAAGCATATTTGTGTAGCCCGTCACATTATACTCCCTATTCTGTCTCCTATCATTGTAGAAGATGAACAGAATATGGCAGTTAGCCTAAATTTAAGCCTGTAGGATACCTCTTAGACCTAAAAGACACTTCAAATGCTGGAGCAAATCAGCCTTTCTGCATCTAGGCATACAGAGCTCCTGCCAGTATATTACTGGTAAGGGAAGTACTTAAGTCTTATTGAGACTGAAATGGTTTTTCTCCTGCCATCATGTATGCTCTTCTTTATTTCACAGGGTTTATTAGCACAGATACTGACAGACACTGCAGAGGCTGACTCTGGACCAGTGGCTACCCAGTCACTTTGAAGTGCTTTGAACCTTTTCTGGCCGCATCTGGTGGAATTAGCTGGACATGAGGTCTGCAAGGTGCTGCCCTGTATGACAGATACTGGTCAAGGCAGACACCATATGAGCTCTTATGGAAAGACGGTGTCTTATCTTGTGTAGCTTTTGTAGTCATAGGAAGAACAACCACCCCCAGTCCATGCCAGTAATCCACATACTGGCTTGAATGCTGCTTAGGTGGATATATACTGTGTCACTGAGCAGTTGTGCAGCCCTCCAGCTGGGTTGGGAAATCACCCAAAATATTCATGTTCAGCTGAACAAACTCAGTGAAGTGCTTATCATCTTTTTGCCTGCATTAGAAATTAATTCTCATTCCTATTACAGTAGAACAGCATGTGAAAACCATCAATCTAAACACCTTAGATGGAAAAACTGGCATCCAGGCTAAAATGTGTAGTGGGAGTGGTGAAAGGGTCTGGCTGGGATGGACGTGGGAGGCTGTGTAAGCCCTGGCAGAGAGCAGTTGACATGCTCTGCTTAGAGGGGGATCACATTTGTGTTATACAAGACAGTTCTGTACCTTGGCTGAGCTATGGACTCCCTAATGCAGGAAGAGGAAGGGTCCTTTTTCAGTGATGCTAAGTTGTATTTGAGATGAGGGTGGTGCATGTGTGTGTAAAAGGCAGCCTAGGATATAGCTGTCCTCCAAGCCTCTTCTTTCTGTTCTTCCTGCACCCTGAGATGGTGCTGGGCTGGCTCAACACAGCAGGTGACCTGTCATTAAAGCCAGGCAGTTCATGCCCAAAACTTACCTCTGCTTGGTAAGGATTTCCCCAAAGACAGACTTTGTTTGCAAAGCCCTGGGAGAAATGCCCCCCAGGTATTCTCTAGCTTTCAGAGATGGCCCTTGGCTTGAGCATGCACATCAGGATCTTTCTTTTGAAATTCCTGATGAGGCCTTGAGAGAAAGTCAAGGATAAAACCAAACTGCTCACTTAATATTAGGATCAGCTGGGTCAAAACCCACTACAGAGATGAAGAATTATTTTTCCTTGAAATCTCTTTTTCTCTCATGCTCTAAGGCCTCTCAACGGCATCAGCAATGTGTAGGGAAACTGGGGTTATGGTGCCCTGAGCTCTCCTGGCAGCATCTCGCTGTGTGTGGGCACGTGTAATCAGAGTGTGACCCAGCAGGCTCTTCGCCAGGGGGAAGGAGAGAAAGGAGGCTGCTTGCAATTTCGGTTTCCAGCTGCTGGGGCAGGTGGGCAGTGGCAGCTGCGGGGATGACATGCAGGTGGGCAGCCCCACAGCTGCAGCTTGTGGCTCAGGTTAAACTCCTGCCCACATCGTGTTCTGCTGTGGATCTTTGTGCAGCCCAGCTACCAAAAGCAGCTGTGTAGCTGCTGTTTGTTGGCCAAGGAGAACATGAATGAAGCTGTTTGGCAGTGTGTAGTTTTCTGCTAGAAATATACTTTGTCAGGTGTTTTGCATCAAGATTTGGGTCAGAAATAGCAGACCTCCTGTCCTGATTTAAAGGACAGGTGTCTGCCAAGGAAGGCAGGAACCTCCCTTCCAAATTATTATCATTTTGAAATTACAGGGCTTCCAGGCAAAGATATGGGAAAAGGAATAGCAGTTCTTCACTAGTATGCACATGTACAACAAGGCAAACAACCACCAACAACAGCAGCAACTACAAACAAAAGCAGAAACCCAACACCAGCCTCTCTCGGCTGTCGAGCACCTTCCCTGTCGGTGCAGTTCCGCTCACAGCCCGCAGGGGCGCTGGTGGCTCCCGGCCGGGCAGGGCGGGTGCGATGGTTCCCCCGCGCCTGCAGGGGGCGCTGCGGCGCGAGCTCGGCCGCCTCTGTGCAGTGGGTAATGGCGGGCGGGCCGGCGGGAGAGAGAGAGAAAGGGGCTTCCTTTGCAAAGCCCCAGGGGCCGCCGGTCCCAGTGTCCTTCCGGGTGGCGAAATGGGCTGCAGCAGGAACCGCGGCGCGGCGCCGGGAACGGCAGGGATGAGCAGACTCCGGGGTGGCAAACAAAATGTAGCAGAAACTGCGGGGGCTTGGGGAGACACGGGGTATCGGGTTAAAGTGTAGCGAAAAACCTGAAGTAGCAGCAGAAGACNGGCTTGGGCAGACACGGGGTATCGGGTTAAAGTGTAGCGAAAAACCTGAAGTAGCAGCAGAAGACGGTGGGGCTGGGCAGCAGCAGCTGGGCTCCCACAAGCAGCCAGGAGAGGCTGCCTCGGAGGGGCTCGGGGTCCCAAGTGTTCCCCTAGGGCACCCCAGTAGATGGTGAGGGTCCTTTACCCGTGAGTTTGGGTGTTGATAAGGTCCCAGTTCA
>VZTI01000782.1:8612-20854 GCA_013397865.1 Struthidea cinerea
GGGATGGGATGGGATGGGATGGGGATGGGATGGGGATGGGATGGGATGGGGATGGGATGGGGATGGGGATGGGGATGGGATGGGTCTTCTCAGGGGGTTCACGGCATCTTCAGTCAAACTTCCAAGGGCTTCCGAAGAAAAGAGTGGCCACCGAAATTCCCACCTCTTTCCAGCAAAGTGAGGCTGAGCTGCTTGGAGTCCCAGCCAGGATTTGGGATAGGATAAAACGGATTAAAAATGAGGACAAACAGTGGTTATCCTGGGTAATTCCATGTCCCTGGATGGCAGCGGCCGGACACAAGAGTGGAGGATCTGCCAGGGGCGGGTTGAGCCCATCCTGTGCCTGTGGATTCCTCTTTCCATGGAAAAGTTCAGCTGATGTTTGTTCCCTGCTGGAGAACGGACAAGGCAGAACCAGCAAATCCTGTCCTAGGTCCCAGGAAAAGCCTTGAGGAGCAATCCGGCGTTTTCCAACTCCACGCCAAAGTTTTGGAGGTGATTTCCTCGTGCAAAGCTCCTTGGCCTCTGCAGACTTCCAGGAATTTTCCTGCTTCCCAGTCCAGGAACTGCAGCCTAAAAGGCCTCACACCTCTAAATCCATGTGGGGCTGGGGGGGCTCAGCCAGGAGATTTTAGCTGGATTTCGAGGGAAAATGCTGCAGGGATCCGGCAGGGATTGCTCGACACCGGGATAATGGACCCAGGCTCCTTGGCCTCTGCAGACTTCCAGGAATTTTCCTCCTTCCCAGTCCAGGAACTGCAGCCTAAAAGGCCTCACACCTCTAAATCCATGTGGGGCTGGGGGGGCTCAGCCAGGAGATTTTAGCTGGATTTCGAGGGAAAATGCTGCAGGGATCCGGCAGGGATTGCTCGACACCGGGATAATGGACCCAGGCTCCTTGGCCTCTGCAGAATTCCAAGAATTTTCTTCCTTCCAAGTTTCCAGGAACAGCAGCCTAAAAAGGCCTCACACACACCCTAAATTCATGTGGGGCTGGGGGGGATCACCCAGGAAGGGAAAAATTTGAGCTGGATTTTGAGGGAAAGCACTGCAAGTATCCAGCAGGGATTGTTCAGCATGGAACCGGGATGACAGATCCCGGCTCCTTGGCCTCTGCACCAGACTTCCAAGATTTTTCCTTTTTCCTAGTCCAGGAACAGCAGCCTAAAAAGGCCTCACACCCCTAAATCCAGGTGGGGCTGGGGGAGCTCAACCAGGAGGGGTAAAATTTTAGCTGGATTTTCAGGGAAAATGCTGCAGGGATCCAGCAGGAATTGTTCAGCATGGAACCAGGATGACAGATCCCGGCTCCTTGGCCTCTGCAGCAGACTTCCAAGAATTCTCCTGCTTCCTAGTCTGGAAACCGCAGCTTAAAAAGGCCTCACACCCCGAAATCCAGGTGGGCCTCGGTGGACTCACCAGGAAGGGGTAAAATTTTCCCTGGATTTTGAGGGAAAGCACCACGAGGATCCAGCAGGGGTTGTTCCAACATGGAACCAGGATAACAGATCCTGTTATCCCTGCTCCTCCATCCAAGCCCCCGGAGGGAAGGGGCAGCTCAGGTGTTCCTCCAGCGGCGGGACAGACACAGCCCTGGGCTGTGACTTTCGGAGGTGTGGGGCTGCACCCCGGCAAGGAGGAACCTCCGGCTCACTCCAACCACGACAAGAGGAAAGATATCCGGCTTTTCCAAGGGATGAAAGGCTCAAGGGATTAAGGCCCAGCCTCCTGCTGCCTTTTGGAGCTGCTGAACCGTGCGGGGACCGCTGTCAGCTGTGTTGGTTTAGTCGGGAGGCACAACAAAGCAGCCCAGCTTTCCCGGTGCCAGCACCTCCAGGGAGGATTCCCAGATTCCCGAAAACCCTGCTCCCGCTGGGGCCACGGAGGTGGCGAACAAAAGAGAAAAACCCTTCAACTTTTGACCCTGCTGAGGGCTCGTGGCGTCGGGAATGAGTCAGGAGGCAGCTCCCAGAGCCCTTCCCCGCACCGCACGTGCCTCTGCACTCTGTCACCTCCTGCCGCTGCTTGTCCTGGCCCCACAGGAGGAGCCACAGGGTTCCTGGGAAGTTTCGCATGTGGATGTGCCCGTCTGCGGTGGCAGGAAATAAATTAAAGCCCTCAGGTCCCAAGGCCAAGCCGTATCTGTGGTCTTGATCCACGGGATGAGAGCGGATTTGATAAATCCAGAGCAGCTGTGGCTGCCCCATCCCCGGAAGTGTCCAAGGGCAGGTTGGATGGGTTTGGAGCCACCTGGGATAGTGGGAGGTGTCCCTGCCCATGGATGGGGGTGGAACGAGATGATCCTCAAAGTCCCTTCCCACCCAAAACCATTCCAGGATCCTGGAGCCCCTCTGCTCTGGAGCCAGGCTGGGAGAGCTGGGAATGTTCCCCTGGAGAAGGGAAGGCTCCAGGGAGAGCTCCGAGCCCCTTGCAGGGCCTGAAGGGGCTCCAGGAGAGCTGGAGAGGGACTGGGGCCAAGGCCTGGAGGGACAGGAGCCAGGGAATGGCTTCCCACTGGGAAAGGGGAGCTTGGGCTGGGATCTTGGCAAGGAATTGCTGGCTGGGAGGGTGGGGAGGGGCTGGGCTGGAATTCCCAGAGCAGCTGTGGCTGCCCCTGGATCCCTGGCAGTGTCTAAGGCCAGGCTGGACACTGGGGCTTGGATCCACCTGGAATAGTGGAAGGTTTTTAGTGGAAGGGGTTGGAATGAGATGAGATTTAAGGTTCCTTCCAAACCATTCCATGATTTTATGTTTCCAGCTTTTCCAAGCCTCCCAGGAAATCTCCAAGGAGCTCAATTCCCTTCTTTATCCCAACAACAATTTTATGTGGCCGTGATCAGGCCGTGGTTATGTTGAATTTTGGGTCACCCAACATCCAAGTGGGGCAGCAAAAGCCCCTTTCCAACATTGGCCGAGGCCAGGGGACGCAGGAAGGAGCCCAAACTTTTCCTGAACGGATTCTGAAGGCTGCAAAGCCGTGGCTTATCCTAAAATCTCCCTGAAGCTGGTTTTGCTTCGGCTGCACATTTGGTGTTTGGTGGTGTCTGGTCCCAAGCTGCCTTTGAAGTGGGGCTTAGACAAGAAGCCCTGAGTCACCTCCCGAGGGACCTCCGGGGCGAGTGACATCTGCCAGGCTTAATCCTGACCTCGGGAACAATGGGTGACTCACAAAGCTGAACTTTACCTCACTCCCAGATCAGCCCTGGCCACCTCCTCGGAGATCCCAAACATCAGGGAGTTCCTGCCCCGGGATGATTCAGAGCGAAGATTAAGGCGGGAGAAAGCCCCAAGCCAAGCGGAATTATTGGCAAAGCTGAGTTCAGCAGGAAATGCTCGCCTCGGCCCTGGCTCCAGGATCCCATTATCCCACCATTATCCGGCCCTTGGAAGTTTTTGATCAGCGTGGAAGGGCGGGAAGGACAAACAGGGCGGCGATTGGCGCTCACACGAGATAAGAGGCGCTCGGAACTCTCTCCGTGAATCACACAGGGAAGCTGAGCCCTTGATGACCTCTAAGCTGAGCTCTGCTGATCTGAGCCTAAGAACCAGCTCCATCCTGTACCGGGCCCCTCCTGATTCACCAGCAGGAACTCCACCAAGGACTCCTTGTTTTAATCAATATTTTCCAGAGAAACACCAAAAAAAAAAGGAGTTCCAGGACTATTTCAATCTTCTTTGTCAAGGAATAAGAGGGAGCAGAGCCCAAAACTTCTGAAAATCCAAATTTCCAGGTGTTTTCCTTTGTGTTTTTGCCTTCCAGCAGGAATTCCGACTTTCACAAAAACAAATTAAAAATAATTTACTCAACTTTTTAATCCTTCACTCGGAAAAAAAACCCTCACGCAGCACAAAAATCTCCATCCTCACCTTCATCAGCTGCTGCCGTCACCCCATCCCTGACTCAGCTCCCCTGGATTAAAAAAACCCCACACATCTGCAAATAAATTTATTCTTTCTTAACAAATCCTTTTAAAAACAAGGCTGCTCATCCCCCACACTAATTAATTGCACCTGAGGTCTGCCTTAATTAGCTGCTGCTAATGAGAGAGTCTCACCTGCGCTGGGCTGGAGCTTCACCTGCGAGGAAGGGACACCTGGGAGCCAAAAGCTCAGCAAAATCCAACTCGGACCTGCTCGTCCTGTTCCACCTCTCCTGATCCAGAGGGATTTGCTTTGCGCAATTCAGTTTGTGAGGAGGAGAGGTTGTTATTCCCTCGGTAATTCCTTGGGATAACAGGGCTGGATGATTGTCACCTGGCAGTGGCAGCAGATGTGGCTCGGTGGCAGTGGCCGAGCGGGGAAAAAACATCCTCCCCTTTTTAAGGAATCACCCCTTGGCCACTCCCTTCTTCCCCTGCATCCTGGCTCCTCAAAGTTCCAGTTTTCCCAGTAAAACAGCTGAGCTGGCTACACTCGACCTAATCCAAGGATCTGGAAGTGCCTCCAGCTCCGAGTTGCTCCAGCCGGGTGGATTTTATGGTCCCGGCGAGGTCATTCCCAAAACCCTGCGCTGCAAAGGTGATTCCTGCTGCCTCCTCCCTTTCTTATCGATCGAAAAAAGAATCAACAAAATCAGCAGAAATCGTCAATATAATCAATAATGCGACTGGAACCTTCTCCACAAAAAACCCCTGGAGGTCCCTGGGTGGCAGGATCCCAAAGGATTGGAAATTTATGGGGATCAAGGAATTATCCAGACTGGAAAAGGCTTCTGAGGTCACCGAGTCCAAGATGTAAGGGATCCCCACCTTGACACCAGCCCAGGGCACTGAGTGCCACATCCAGGCGTTCCTCGGACATGGATGGATCCATCCAACCCCTTTGGATGTCGGCTCCAGCCTAGATCCTTCTTTTTGCTGTGCTGATCCCTGCTCCCAGCACTCNTCCAGGATGTAACCAATCCCCACCTTGGCACCAGCCCAGGGCACTGAGTGCCACATCCAGGCGTTCCTCGGACATGGATGGATCCATCCAACCCCTTTGGATGTCGGCTCCAGCCTAGATCCTTCTTTTTGCTGTGCTGATCCCTGCTCCCAGCACTCCAGGTGTCATCCAAAATCCCTAAGGATCCAGCCTCTTCTCCCGGGAACGAGTGACAGGACGAGAGGAAATGGTCCCAAGTTGTGCCAGGGGAGGTTTAGGTTGGATTTTGGGAATATTTTTTTTCCCCACAAGAAAGGGTTTTCCAGCATTGGAAGAATCCCAGGGAAGTGATGGACTCACCACGTCCAGAAGTGTTCAAAAAATGTGGGAATGTGGCACCTGGGGACATGGGTTGGTGGTGGTTGATGGTTGGACTTGATGATCTCAGAGGACTTTTCCAACCTTAATAATTCCATGATTCTGTGTTAGGAGTAAAGAGAGACAGACATCATCGCTGGCCTGAAGCGCATGGATTCACGGAATCCTGGAATGGTTTGGGTTGGGAGGGATCTTAAAGCTCATCCCATTCCACCCCTGCCATGGGCAGGGACACCTCCCACTGTCCCAGGTGGATCCAAGCCCCAATGTCCAGCCTGGCCTTGGGCACTGCCAGGGATCCAGGGACAGCCACAGCTGCTCTGGGAATTCCAGCCCAGCCCCTCCCCACCCTCCCAGCCAGCAATTCCTTCCCAAGATCCCACGAAAACCTCCTCTTTTTCAGTTTGGAGCCACTCCCTCTTTTCCTACCCCATGGATCCCACTCCACATAACCACTCCAGCCCGCGACTCCCATCCAGAGCCTTCAATCAATGGCCCTGCTTGAGTGCCACCCAAATGGCAAGGAACAGGGATGGAAAAACCTTGGGAATCACCGACCCTTGGCTCCAGGCGAGTTCATCCTCACTCAGGAGGCTCCAACAGGCTCACGCAGCCCTATGGATCCATGGAATGCAGCATTTCCCTGCTCCGGATTTCTGCAGCGAATCGGTGCCAAAATCCGGCTCTTTCCCTGCCTGTGACTCCGCAGCCTCACCTCCAGCTCAGCCCACACGGAACCACAGCAGAACAGCCCGTGGCCAGCCCCGCCGTCCCCTCCTCCCTTCCCGGGAGCTCTGGATTCTATTCCCAGCTTCCCCGGGGAGCAAACAGTCGTGGCCATCGGATTTGTTTTAGGGTTTGCTGGAATTTCCTGGGGTTGGACCGAGGTTAACCACAGCCGGCTCTTTGCGGCCGTGTCCTCAGCGTTCCCTATTGTTCCCTGCTAAGGTGGCTGGGCCTGGTTTTCTTGGAAGGCCGGGATGTTTTTCGGCATTCCTGGCTCAGAGCTCCACGGTGACGGAGAGGAGGAAGGAGAAGGAGCAGCTCTTCCTTTTTTAGGCCTGTGGCTTTGAGAGAGGGCCCGGTGTCACCGAGAGGTCACCCCGAGCTTGCTGAGATGGGATTTGGGACAGCGGGAGGCCGGAACCAGCTCCCTGCTTCCATAGGATTCCCTGGAGAGGCTCGGCGAAAAATGTCCGGAATCTCCCACTCCTGCCTCCTTCCACTGGGGTGTTCCGAAAGGCTTTTCTCCCGAGAAAAGGAGGAGAGGGCCGTTCCATAAAAAGCTTTTCCCTGCTGGGACAGGATCAGCCGCATTCGTGCTGTGTCCCGACCTTTTGCTACTGGAAAGCGGAATTTCCTCGGCTCTGCCAAGAGTCCATCCCTGTCCTGGCTCCCAGCGGTGCTCCCTGGTGGGAGGACACGCTCCGTCCCCAGCTACAGGGACACTAATCCTTCCCAGCTCGGCTCCGTCAGTGCCTAAGAGTGGAAACTGAGCTCATCCTCATGGATGCACCCCGGAGCCAAGGGCTGGACTCTGATTCATGCCTGGAGGGAAGGGAAGGCGCCGAGCACGACTCCGTTGGCTCCGCCGGGTTATTCCGAGGAGCCAACAATGGGAACTGTGTGATCCAGTGCATAGGACACCGGCCGAGGAGTGAGGGAACCTGGCTGCTAAATTAAATCACGGAATCACGGAATGGTTTGTTGGGAAGGGACCTTAAATCCCATCCTGTTCCACCCCCTGGATACCTCACCCCTGGATACCATCCCAGGCTGCTCCAAGCCCCGTCCAGCCTGGCTTTGGACACCTCTCACACCCTGCTCTGTGATCCACCATCTCACAGAGCTTTTATTCCTCCTTTCCCAGCCTTTTCCCGGGAATGCCTGACCGAAGTGGAAACCTCGGATGGAGTCACTCATCCACAGCTTAGGGAGTGGAGAGGAGAAGGCCCTGGAGAAACGAGGTCACCTCAGCCTGAGGTTGCTGCCTGACGTGGTTTGGAGGAGGTGACACACACACGACCTTCTCGTGCCCTTCCCAGCTCTTTTATGGATCCCTTCCAACTGGAAATTTCCAATAATTCCGTGAATTAATTACCAAATTAATTGGGAGAGCCCAAACTTGTCAATTTACAGGTTAAAGCAGACGTTCCACAGGGGCTGTCAGCAGAGCTCTCGAGTAGCAAGGGGTACCTGAGTGACTCATGTTTGACTTTCCAGTGGTGGAATTCCATCGGAATGGCGGAATTTCGCCGAAACAGGGCTGAAAAACCGGCTGGAAAGGAATTCCATGGAATCGTAGAAAAGTTTGGAAAATAATTGAAAGCTCATCCAGTGCTACCCCTACCATGGGCAGGGACACCTCCCACTGTCCCGGGCTGCCCCAATGTCCAGCCTGGCCCCGGACACTTCCAGGGACAGGGCAGCCACAGCTTCTCTGGGAATTCCATCCCAGCCCCTTCCCACCCTCTGAGTAGAGCTCTTCCTGACATCTGATCTAACCTGATTTTAATGTTCCTTATTGGATCTTTCATTTTAATTCCCTCCCCTTCTCCAAAATCCGCCATCACAGGATTCCCTAAAGACCTCAGCACGGTCCTGGCTGATGGGACAAGGGGCCGGAATTCCTCAGAGCCCTCAGCTCTGCAGCAGCAGGACCCAGATACCTTCACCTGTTGGGAACAAGTTTTTGTGGAATATTTGGATGCCAGGTCCGGGAATTTTTGGCCTGGGATGGCTCCGTTGTCAGCAGGATTCACGGGACTGTAAAAGAGGGATCCTGAGGGCCTGGCCAGGAAAAGAGGGGACATTTAAACAAACCAGGGGAAAAAGGGGCACTTCAAAAGGCCAAAATCCCCCCCAGGAAATGCCCAGAAACCCCAAAACCAGCCAGGAGTGAAGGTTGTCTCTCTGAGGGGACACCACCGACCAAGCCTCACCTGGAAAAGCCTCTTCCTAACACCAGATCTAATTTGATTTTAATGATTTTAATTGGATCCAACTTTCATTTTAGTTGTATCCACCTTCCTTCCCCTTCCCTAAAATCCACCACAGCAAGATTTCCTCGTTCCCGGCTGATGGGACAAGGGGCCTCTGCAGCAACAGGACTCAGCTGAAACTCAGGTACCTTCACCTGTTGGAAACAAGTTTTTATGGAATATTGGGATGCCAGGCCCAGGAATTTTTGGCCTCAGATGGCTCCGTTGTCAGCAGGATTCACGGGACTGTAAAAGAGGGAGTGTCACGATCCTGAGGCCTGGCCAGTGGAAAAAGGGACACTTCAAAAAGCCAAAATCCCCCCAGGAAATGCCCAGAGACCCCCAAAACCAGCCAGGAGTGAAGGTTGTCCCTCTTGGAGGACACCACCGACCAAACCCCATTTAAAAACCTTTTCCCTTTCTCCTCCCGGGGCCCGGCGCTGCTGCGCCCCACTCCTGGGAAGATGCAGGGAAGATTTCTGCGGCTTAGTCAGGCCACGATCCTGGATAAAAATGGCTCTGGAAGCAAAGGGGATGAGTCACCCGTCCCAAAGTCCGGGAGTCGTCAGGCCTGGCCCCGTAACGAGCTGTTGACACCGCTGGGAAATGACTGTGAGCAAGAGCAGCCTCTTGTCTCTGCCTCGAGCACCCTTGACCTTGCTTTGGGATGTCACAAGTGGGACACATGAATCCAATTATTTTCCCCTCAAAATCGCCCTTCAAGGGCCTCATTCTGCTGTCAGCCCTCAGCCTCAGCCCAGCTTCCAAAAAAACCAGGGATAAACCCCGCAAAATGTCCCCCAGCAGCAGCAGCAGGGCAGCTCGTTATCCCCGTGGTTAATTATCAACTCCTGGGATGCCCCGGGAGAAGCCGGAGAAGGTGGAACACAGACAGGGGGGACCCCAAGTGTTGAGGGGGTGTTGGGCTCAGCATCATCCCGTGGGGGGTGGAGCTGGTCCCAGGATTTTTGGGGGGGTGGGACACCCCATGGATTCCTCCTGCAGGAAGAGGGAAGGGATAAAGAAGGGGGAAGGAGGAATGGGAAAAGCACTGAATTCCAGTGCCGCGGAGAGGAGGAGGAAGGAATCAGAGGAGGCAGCTCCTGTTCAAACCCAGCCGCAGAAGCTGCCACAATTTCACGGAAAACTGGGGAAAAAAATGACTTCCCTGTTCTGTTGGCTTCCCCTACAAAGCCTCTCCCCTGCCTGCTCCCAGAACATTCCCAGCTGTCCCAGTCTGCTCCAGTTTTGCCCTCTGGAGCAGCTTTGGGCACTCCAAGTGCTGCCTCCAGCCAGGGCTGGAAACCACCCTTGGTTTCGGGCAGGGAAGCAGGGCTGGAGCACCCTGGGCCAGCCTGGGAAGGAACCTGGCTGAACATCAGGAATTTGGGCCAAGGAGGTCAAGGCAGGGCTCGACTTGAGCTCCAGACAAGCCTCGAGTGTCCAAAACTTCCTGGGCAGCTCGGCTCCGGGGCTGGGAATTTGTTGGGAAGCGTTGGGAAGAGCAGCTCAGCCCCATGAAGGTGCAGCTCCATCAGGAAGGAGGGAAATCCCGGCAAGGAGCTTCCAGCTCTCCCAGTCTCGGTGTGGTGAGGTCTGGGTGTTCCATTCCAGCTTCTCCCTCTCTCCAAAGCTTTGCTTTCCATGGCAAATGTGCCAGGAGGATAAATTTAGCCCTGAGCTGTCCAGGAACATCCAGAGCTTTGCTGGGCTTTGCCACTGGGATATTCACACATCACCTGAGCATTTTCCAGTTCCAGCAGCTCCTTCCCAGTTCCAAACTCCTCATTTTCCGGTTCGAACAGCTCGTTCCCAGTTCCAAAGTCCCCATTTTCTGGTTCCAACACCTTATTCCTAATTCCAAACTCCTCTTTTTCCAGTTCCAAGTTTCATTCCCAGTTCCAAACTCATTTTCCAGTTCCAACAGCTCAAACCCATTCCAAACCCCCCATTTTCCAGTTACAGCAGCTCACGCCCAGTTCCAAACTCCCCCATTTTCCAGTTCCAAGTCTCATTCCCAGTTCCAAACTCTTCATTTCCCAGTTCCGGCATCTCAAACCCATTCCCAACTCCCCATTTTCCAGTTGCAATGTCTCAAACCCATTCCCAACTCCCCATTTTCCAGTTGCAATGTCTCAAACCCATTCCAAACTCCTCATTTTCCAGTTGCAACGTCTCAAACCCATTCCAAACTCCCCATTTGCCAGTGGCAACATCTCAAATCCATTCCAAACTCCTTTTGCAGTTCCAGCAGCTCATTCCCAGTTCCAAAGTCCCCATTTTCTGGTTCCAACAGCTCGAACCCATTCCAAACCCCTCATTTCCCAGTTCTAAACCCCTCATTTCCCAGTTCCAAACCCCTCATTTCCCAGCTCCAAGCTCCTCATTTCCCACCCTGTGCCGGCGATGTGGCCAAGCTGTGCCACAGCCAAGCAAGGGACAATTTCTTGTCACCCAGGACCCACAAGTGACATCAGCAGGACATCACTGACCCCTGGATGCCACCGCTCCCAGGGACCATATTCCGGCACCACTTCCACCTAAGAAACAGGGGGGAAAAAAGGGAAAAATTGATGGTAAAGAAGCAAAAAAAAAAAAAAAAAAAAAAAAAAAAAAAGGGAAAAAAGGGGGTGGGGAGAGGAAAATGAAAAGTTCTGGAGTGTGAACTGACAGTGACCTGTCAGAAAAATGTTGCATCCAAACTTTCCCATCGAGCCCTGGAAATTTGTTCTGTATTAAAGAAAGAGGGGGTGTATCCAGTTCAAAGGAGAAGCTGGAGCAGGGAAGAATTCCGTGGCTGCTCCTGTGGTGGATTTTTTTTTTTTTCCATTTGCTTCCTCCCCTTCCCCGCTCCTTTCCTTTCCAACCCCGATTCGCCCTGAATCTCCCAATTCCTGTCCAGTGCAAAAAACCAAAAAAAAACCCCTAAAAAAAAAGGAGAAAAGTCACAGAGGAGGGAGGGAAATCTCCAATTTGTGGGAACTGCTGGTGTTGAAGTGGGAATGCAGGGAGGGGTTTGGATTTTCCCAGGCTTGGAGCTCGGAATTCTATTTTTACAGAGCACAGGAGAAAGGGAGGGGGAGAGGGATTAAAGCAGTGTAAAAGCAGGAAATAAATGGAAATGTCACATAATTCAGGAGCTGTTATTATTATTTATTATTTGAATCCTATTTATTCCTTGGGGGATCCACAGTAGCTGGAACACCGGGACAAAAAAATGGGGAAAAAAAAAANCCTCGGAAGGAATTTTGGGATGGGGTTTTCTGCTGTGTTTTGCCTCAGTGATGTGGAAATCGTAGTGGAGGGATAAAGAATGGATAAAATCATCCTAGAATTCTGCAGGGAGTATCCCGGACACTGCTCACCTGAGCTGGACCTTCATGGAATCGTGAAATGGAATTGGCAAAGCTGGAAGAGGAAGATCTGAGAAGATCAAATCCAACCTTTGATCCCACAACACCTTAATCAATTAAACCACAGCAATGAGTACCATGTACAGTCCTTATTAAAGGAATCTGGAGTCCTGGAAATTTCCTGGCGTGCCCAGAAAATCCCTGGATTTGCCATAAATGCGCAAAGGAATAGGGATGTTCACGGGAAGGCTGTAAATTCTCCCAAAAAAAAAAACCTCTCTGTGGAGGATTTGGGCTTCAGGAGACACTTGAAGTGCACCGCGTTCTCATGGAGAGCCCAAAGACAAATCCGTGGCTCAGATCTTCCTCTGGGAAAGCAGGACGGGCAGGGATAGGGCCAGAATCCCTCTACAAATCCATGATCGGGGTTGATCCAAAATTCCAACTAAATCCTCACCTCGTGTGCAGGCCCAGCCAGAAGCAGATGCTGAAGGAAGACGTAAAACCTGGAAAATCACGGAGTTTTCCCAGCCTCCAGCCCTCTGCTCACGTGACCACACCACACCACCTCCCTGGACTTTATCCGGGTCCGTTTTGTAATTCCTGACCCACACTCCTCGTGCCAGAAGGAATTTCCTGAATCCCGCAGCTCCTCTTCCTCAGAAAT
>VZTI01000782.1:22051-35490 GCA_013397865.1 Struthidea cinerea
AAAAAAAAAAAAACCTCGGAAGGAATTTTGGGATGGGGTTTTCTGCTGTGTTTTGCCTCAGTGATGTGGAAATCGTAGTGGAGGGATAAAGAATGGATAAAATCATCCTGGAATTCTGCAGGGAGTATCCCGGACACTGCTCACCTGAGCTGGACCTTCATGGAATCGTGAAATGGAATTGGCAAAGCTGGAAGAGGAAGATCTGAGAAGATCAAATCCAACCTTTGATCCCACAACACCTTAATCAATTAAACCACAGCAATGAGTACCATGTACAGTCCTTATTAAAGGAATCTGGAGTCCTGGAAATTTCCTGGCGTGCCCAGAAAATCCCTGGATTTGCCATAAATGCGCAAAGGAATAGGGATGTTCACGGGAAGGCTGTAAATTCTCCCAAAAAAAAAAACCTCTCTGTGGAGGATTTGGGCTTCAGGAGACACTTGAAGTGCACCGCGTTCTCATGGAGAGCCCAAAGACAAATCCGTGGCTCAGATCTTCCTCTGGGAAAGCAGGACGGGCAGGGATAGGGCCAGAATCCCTCTACAAATCCATGATCGGGGTTGATCCAAAATTCCAACTAAATCCTCACCTCGTGTGCAGGCCCAGCCAGAAGCAGATGCTGAAGGAAGACGTAAAACCTGGAAAATCACGGAGTTTTCCCAGCCTCCAGCCCTCTGCTCACGTGACCACACCAAACCACCTCCCTGGACTTTATCCGGGTCCGTTTTGTAATTCCTGACCCACACTCCTCGTGCCAGAAGGAATTTCCTGAATCCCGCAGCTCCTCTTCCTCAGAAATCCACTTACGGCCCCTTTATCCCACATCAAAGACTCCAGAGTGACCCTGGGCACTGCAAAAAGATCCCGGGAAGGCCAAATAAATGGCAGGGAAGCGTGGCAGGAAGAGGAGTTGTCTGGGATGCAGTTTTCCCTTTGTTTCCAGGGAAAAATGGAAAGGAAACTTCCCATTTTTGGCCTTCAGCTGGATGAGAAGGTCAGTGTTGGATCCTTTCTTTACCCTCGTCTCCGTGACGTGAGGATTTTCCTCCTTCACCCCAAAACAGGGCCAGGCTCAGATAAACACCTCATCCTGACATTCATGGAATCATGGAATGGGTTGGGTGGGAAAGGACTGGAAAATCCCATCCCATTCCACCCCATCAATGGGCAGGGACACCTCCCACTGTCCCAGGGTGCTCCAAGCCCCGTCCAGCCTGGCCTTGGGCCCTGCCAGGGATCCAGGGGCAGCCACAGCTGCCCTGGGAATTCCAGCCCAGCCCCTCCCCACCCTCCCAGGGAACAATTCCTTCCCGATATCCCATCTAAATCCACCGTCGTTGAGCTTGGAGCCATTCCCACTTGTCCTATCACTCCGTGCCCACGGATGTGTCTGTGCCAGGAAGGAGCGAACTTTCCTTGGAAGAGCTGAAGAAAAATCCCACTTTTTCACTCCTTGCTCCTGCCAGATTATCCAGGAGTCCCACGGGAGCCGAAATCCATCTGCTCCACTCCAGTGGGTGGGAGAGGAAAAACACAGGCTTGGATCCAGCCCATGGAACGGGGTCTCCATCTGGGAGAGCTCCCAGGATTTTTGCTCTTGGCAGCACCAGCTCCCACAGGGAGCCGATGTTATCCCACTTCCTTCTGCCTCCCGGCTGTATCCTCGGAGGAAAGGGGAATTCGGGATGTGCTGGGTTGGCTGGGCTGGAGTAAATATTCCTCCCAGGAGCTGGAATGGGGCTGTGTTTGGGATTTGGGCTGGATTTGATGTTGGGAACACAGAGCTGGTTCCATTATTTCTGGGAAGTGTTTGCCCAGATCCAAGGTCTTCCCTGCTCCTCATCCCAGTGAAGAAGCCGGGAACACACCAGGAGCTGGGAAGGGCCACAGCCATGACCACAGGGCTATTCCAGAATTTGGGAACCACCCTCGGTGGGTGAAACTGGGCAAAAAAGAAGGAATGTGGGGACATTCCAAGTGATACCATTTTGCCTTCCCGGGTGGTCATTCCTGGGATGGAGCCTGGTTTTCCCAGGGATGGGCGAACACCTGCCTGGGATGCGAAGTGGGGAACGAATTCCTTGTTTTCTTTTTTTTCATGTGGATTTTCCTTTCCCTATCAATCTTTGTATCAAGCCATGAGTTTTCCAGTTTTTCCCTCCTGATCCTCTCCCCATTCCAACGTGGATGAATTCCCAGTGGAGGTTAAAGCACTCCACAGGTGCTTCCCGCTGGCACCGAGCTCGTTTTCATCCCAGCTTTCCTTCCTTCATCCTGCTCCCTCAGCGTTTCCCAAATTCCCACTGTCTGGACCCAGGAGCCAATTCCTTGGAGGCAGGAGGAGATGGGAATAAAGATGGGATGTGCACAAAGGAGAAATTCCTTGCTGAGTCAGGGCCTGCAGAATTAAATAGGAATAAAAAAGGCAGATTTTTGGTTTTTTTAGGAAATTGTTTGTCTCCCTATTTTTAGGCAAGGCCGTTGTTTCCCTATTTTTAAACCAGGCTGGAAGAGCAAAAATGAGAGGTTTTTTTCTAAATCCGAAGAGGAATTTTCGGATGGGTTGAGCTACAAAAAAGCTGCAGTTTTGGGACAAAGCTCTTTCAGCCACGGGAGCTTTGCCATGATCTAAAGCCATTCCTCACTCGGAATTCGTATGAAGGAAACTCGGGATTGCTCCAGAAATAGGGAATTTGTTCATCTGGTCAAGGCTTCAAGCCTCTGTCCACTCACAGCGGTGGCGGGGGGATCACGGAATATCCTGATGGGAAGAATCAGGGATCACAAGGATCATGGATCCGACTCCTTCCCTGCACAGGCACCCCAGCAATCCCACCCTGGGCATCCCTGGGAGCTTTGTCCAAACGCTCCTGGAGCTCTGGCAGCCTCGGGAATGTGCCCATTCCATGGGGAGCATAAGGGGTTTGGGAAGCTCAGGAAAGGAGCAATTCAGGGTCTCCAGAGCCGTCATCACCCTCGGCTCCTTGGTGTTTCGTTTATCCATGTGGAAACCAAGGATTTGGAGTGGCACGGGATCGTTTGAATGTGCTGACAGCCTGTTTTTCATGGAATCACGGGAAGGGATGGGAAGGGATGACCTTAAAGCTTATCCAGTCCCCCACCCTGCCGTGGGCAGGGACACCTCCCACTATCCCAGGTGGCTCCAAGCCCCTCCCAACCCAGCCTTGGACACTGCCAGAGCTGGGAATCCACAAATTCTCTTCCTAACTTCGTTCTTCCTACTTTTTAAGGAAATCTTGGAGAAGGTTTTCTCTGCCCTGGATTAGCAAACTCTTAAAAACAGCCAAAGAAAACGAGGTGAGCGTCGGCCTTGGCTCGGGACAGACGGCACAGAAAGAAACTTCCTTTGTTTTCAGGCAGCGAAAGGATCCGGAGGGAAATGGAAAAGGGAGTCTGGAACTTTTCTCCGTCAGGACAGGGCCGGGCTGTGCCACTTGATAGGGAATTGTTGGGTTCTTTTATCCCTGCTTTTCCTGGGGCCAACCCTTCCTCTTCATCTCCCGGTATCTCTCCGTGACATTAACAAAAACAACCCAGCAGGACATCACCCCTTCGCTATTCCCAGTTGCCTGCATTCCATGGAATATTCGGATGGCATGAGCCAGGTCTCACGGGGAACACCAAACCCCAGTTTTCCACACCCTAAAAAAAAAAGAGGGATTTTCCCATAAATAAAGTTTTTTCTGTCAAGCTCCTCCTCAAGCCGAGGTTCCAGGGGATTTGACGTGCTCCTGGTCACCTCAGCAGCACTGGAATTCTTGGAGAGAAGTCCAAGTGGGACAAAATGAAGTAGCTGGAAGGATGGACTTATGAGGAAAAAAGGCGGAGGAGCTAAATATGGACGGTTTGGCTGGAAAACAGGGAAGGAGGACAACTGTCTGCGGATGGACAGAAATATCCGGGAGAGGGAGGAATTGTTTGGGTCAGACCGACAGGGGAATAACCAGGAATCATGAGGTGGGATTGAGGAATGGAAAATGAGCACTGGCCGTCAGGGGAAACATTCCTAGCAGTGAGACCCAACCTCTTGGATTGGGGAACATCCGCCCTCCCCTGGGGCTGGGCTGGGAATCCTGCTCTTGGAGGCGTTTAAAAATGGCCTGGAGGGCTCTTGGGAACGATCCTTGGGGTAGGGGTGGATTGGATCTGGGCAGGGTGTTCCCTGCAGGAAGCACAACACGATGCCAAGCTCGCCCGGACCATGGGAAGGGGCTCGGGGAGCACAGGCTGCCTAAATCTGGGAAAATCCGGGCGTGGACTCCTGGAATCACAGAATGGGTTGGAAGGAAATTTAAGGATCATCTCCTTCCATGAGGGACACCTCCCACTATCCCAGGTTGCTCCAAGCCCCATCCAACCTGGCCTTGGCCGCTTCCCAGGGATGGTGAATCCACAACTTCTCTGGGATGCTCCATGCTGGGAGTAGCTCCACCGTGAGGGTGTGGAAAACGAGTTGCTCCCCTTCTTCCTTCTCTCCAAGGCACCTGGAAATGAGGGAATATTCAGATACAAAGCCGGGAATTTGGGGAAACGGTGATAGGTGTTTTCAGCACCAGGATTTTTCTTTGCCCAGTCTGGACACCTCCCGCTCATCTCTTTGGGGTTTTCCACCCACCACTTCCGTCCCACGTTCCCAGCCAGGAGGGCACCACAGCTGGATCAAACTCCAACCAAACCCAGAAAAAAAATAATGAAAAGAGGATTTTATTTTATCCAGGTCTTTTAGTCCGTTTTTCTCCCTCCTGGGACCAGTTCCACCCCTCACCAGGACCAGTCTTCTCCTCCTGCCCCACACAAACGTCCTGCTCCTGGGTTTGGATCCCAACCTTTTGTCTGCAGGGGCTCCAGGAGCAGGTTCTCCTCCTCTTTTCCCCCGTCCCCTTTTACACACTCCCAGCAAATCCCTCTGCACTCATCTCCTCTCCAGACTAAACAATCCCAACTCTTTCCGTCCTTCCGTGGAGGTCATGTTTGCCGGACCTCTGATCGTTCCTGCTGCTCTCCCCTGGACCCGTTCCAGCTGGCCCTGGTGTCCCTCGGAATGCCTTGTCCCGGACACTTGGGCTCCATCTGAAGCCTTTTGGGACTCCCCAGCTCGGAGATCTCAGCTCGGCCCATCAGAGAGGGAGATTAAAGCTCCTAAGTCTGGATCTGGTTCCGAATCCGCGTTTCCTCCACGCTCGGGATGGCTCTGCTGTTCCCACCAGGGACTGTGGGGAATGCAAATATCCCAAATGCTCCGAGATTCAAGAGACAGCCCCAGACACACGAAAAAAGATGGAATAGAAACTCTTCCCAGAGGTCCTCAAAGCACAGCACACCTGGGGACTTCCCAGCCCCATGTGCAGGATTTGAAATGGGATGAAGGGAATTCTGTGGTACCCAAATATCTCCCTTTTTACCTGGGCAGGCAGGGGTAGGACAAAGGAAAATGAGTTTAGACTAAAAGAGGAGAGATTTATATGGGATTCGGGAAGAAATTCTTCCCTAGGAAGGTGGGGAGGGGCTGGGCTGGAATTCCCAGAGCAGCTGTGGCTGCTCCTGGATCCCGGGAAGTGTCCAAGGCCAGGTTGGACTGGGGCTTGGATCCACCTGGGACAGTGGGAGGTGTCCCTGCCCATGGAATGAGAGGAGTTTTAAGGTCCTTTCCCACCCAAACCATTCCAGGATTCTGGAGCCCCTCTGCTCTGGAGCCAGGCTGGGAGAGCTGGGAATGTTCCCCTGGAGAAGGGAAGGCTCCAGGGAGAGCTCCGAGCCCCTTGCAGGGCCTGAAGGGGCTCCAGGAGAGCTGGAGAGGGACTGGGGCCAAGGCCTGGAGGGACAGGAGCCAGGGAATGGCTTCCCACTGGGAAAGGGGAGCTTGGGCTGGGATCTTGGCAAGGAATTGCTGGCTGGGAGGGTGGGGAGAGGCTGGGCTGGAATTCCCAGAGCAGCTGTGGCTGCCCCTGGATCCCTGGCAGTGTCCAAGGCCAGGCTGGACATTGGGGCTTGGATCCACCTGGGACAGTGGGAGGTGTCCCTGCCCATGGATGGGGTGGCTCTGGATGGTCCCTTCCATCCCAAACCATTCCATGATTTTATGGTGTCCCCAAATGCCTCGTTTTGCTGCCAGGCTCTGCAGCTGCAGCTCCATCTGCAAGCTGGGAAAAGAAGTCCAAAATCCAATCAATCCAACCTCAAAGATGTTCCCACTTCCTTTCAAGCACAAGATTTTTCCTTCCTCAAAGAAAAACCGATTCCCCAAAAAAAACCCCATTTATTAATGGAACCAAATTGACACTAATTAATGATTGACCACTAATTAATGATTAACCTTGCTAGAGCCCCTCCAGGACTCAATGAAATGCAAGAGGGAACAAAGAGTTCCAAGGCTGAACCAGGAGATTCCTGTAAAATCCTTTCATCTCTGCTCATTCCAAATGTTTCACAGGAGAATTCCAGGCAGGCACATTTTTTACCCGGGCAGAGCGTCCCTACTTAATCATGTATATTATTAAAGCAAATAATTAATAGGCTACAAACCCCGACCCGATTTGTTTTTCCTTTTGTCTCCCCATTACAAAATAGCAGGTCCCAAAATTCAATTATTTGGTTTATTTGTAATTAAGAGCTGCTTAACCCTTGGCTGTTTCAGCAGCTCATAATTCCAGTGCTATTCCGGTCTTCTTGCTTTCATTCCCTTCTTTTTATTCCATGCTTTTTATTCCCTTGCTTTTCTCCCTGGAAATGGAGGAACGCAGGGACAAGCAGGAATAAAAAGTAATTTTAGGATAACTCCAAGCCTTCCACACCCCAATCCTGACGGGATGATCCCAAAGGTGACATTAAGACCTGGCTGGGAGGTCTTAAGTGTCTCCGTGTGACACTGCACGGATAATCCCTGGGGGAATCACCCTCTCCACCTCCTCTTTTTCCCCTCTTATCTGTTCGACTTCTGTCTCCTGCTTCCTTTTACATGGATTCACCGGAGAAATCCATCCCTTCCTTATCCCAGCTGGAGTTCGCGGAGAGCTACGACGCGGATGAGTGGTTAATGAACCGCCCATCATCCAAGCATGGAACAATCTCCCGTTCCCACACACCTCCGATCCTGGAGATCCCATCTTTAGGAACCCGCAGCAGGTCAGCGTTTCCCGGCCCAGCTCTGGATCCGGTGCTGGGGAAATTCCCAGGAGTGCTCCCACCGGCTCTGCCCATCCAGCCCAGCTCCCAAGGCAGGATCGGGAATCCCATTGGCATTCCCATCCCTGCTCCATGGGCAACTTCCCTTCCAATTCCTCTCGCTCCCGAGGGATTTCCTAAGGGAACACCACTTCCATTTCCAGCTGGGATGAGGCACAGAGCTCATGGATCAAAGCCTGTGGATAGCTGGAAAACTGGGAGCAGTCTAGCAAACGCTGTCCTATTAATTTAGGCCGAGCCTAACCACCTTTCTGGATAAAGGGAAAGGGCTGGGAGGGGATCTTGGAATTGTGTCTTGAGGATTCATCCTGAAACTCTGCAGACTGTGACTCATGAGAGTCCTAAAGGGGAACGACACGTTTCCCAACCTTTGGAGCGAGCCCTGGGGAGGCCGTGCCAACGTTTTAACGGGAGAGGTGATTTCACTGGGATAGCGCCGCCTCCAAATGAATCCCTGCTCCTTTTCCCCAGTCACTGGAGACGGGCGGGCAATTCCAAGCAATCATCGCACTGGGAGCCAGATGTCTGAGCCAGATTAGGTGATTCAGCTGCTGGAGGGCCTGGGGAAGGAACCCAGGATCAGACACCCCGACTGGAATTTGGATAAAATTTTCCCAGGTGACACCACTCCACCTCCCGAATAATTACACTGGCAGCAAGCATCGGTCCATGTTTTCCATGGAAAAGAGGCCTGACCTCGCAAAACGAGGAATTCTGCTCATCAAAGAGGCTCTTCCAGGCAGAACCAAAACTTCCATGCGGTGCCGGAGCTCACACGGCACAACCCTCAGCTGGAACAGCTTCTGCTGCGGGAATAAACCCCACTTCCCATGGATTGGGATTGGGACTGGGAGGGAGCTGGGAGCTGTCATTCCAGTGGGAAAGGATATTTGGCAGGATCTGCTGCCTTGCCCAGAGGTTGTCAACAGCTGACGGCAGCTCCCGAGGTCACGGGAGGTGGAAAAGTGGGAAGGAGGGCAGGATTATCCAGGTGCCGAATGCTCTGGCTCCAATGGATTTTTTTTCAGGGAATAAAATCCAGTGGAACGTGCAGAAAACAAGGAAAATCCACCACACCCAGGGATCAGAAGGACAACGGTTTTTGAGGGCTTGAATGCTTAAATGGGGAAGAAGATCGGCTTGATTTCCCTAAAAAGTAATGGAAAATAGGATAGAAGAAGAAATATGACAGCACAGAAACCCCTGACAAGGCAGAGACTGAAATACCGGGTACAGATCGGAGAAAAGTTGTTCAAAAGCTGGATAGATCCAAGGAAAATCCGAGGGAAAATAATGTGGTGGAAGACCTTGGAAGCTCAACCTCACGGAAAAGGATTAAGATTTTAAAAGCAGGATTTATCTCACTTTCCTTTAGGAGTCTGAAAGGCAATCCAGCCTGGGATATTTGGCTTCCCGAAGAACCAGTGGAGAGGGAATTCCATTCCCAAATCCCAATCTTCACTCTGCGAGGTGGATTCTCTGAGGGGATCAGCCCCACATTTCTGACGTCGATTCACAGAATTTAGGACAGAAAGGAGCTGTTTTAGGGCTCTCTTTCCCTATCCAAGGCCTTTGGAATAATTATCCTGGTTCAAGTCTCTCTTCTCCAGCCAGACGAGCATCGGGACATCCCACGGGAGCTCCTGGAAGTTTCAGTCACCACCACTTCAAAATAAAGGTTGCAGAAAAGGATGGAGAGATATTCCTACACATTAAAGCAGGAATTCCACGGTTTTTACTTCATCCTTATGGCATCTTTGGCTCTAACTCGTCCAATCTCCCTCTCAGCGATCGGTTTGGGAATATTCTTCCTTCATCCCAAGATTCCTTCTGGCGTCATCTCAAGCATTCTCCCAAAATATTGCTCACCATGAGGCTAATGAGCAGCAGCTGCCCCGGTGTCCCTTTCCAGGCTGGTTCCAGTCCTCGGGAGACATTTACTGGATCTGGAACAGAGAGGAACTTTCCACAAGGGCCTGGAGTGACGGGACACAGGGAATGGCTTCCCACTGGGAAAGGGGAGCTTGGGCTGGGATCTTGGGAAGGAATTCCTGGCAGGGAGGGTGGGGACGGGCTGGGCTGGGATTCCCAGAGCAGCTGGGGCTGCCCCTGGATCCCTGGCAGTGTCCAAGGCCAGGCTGGACATTGGGGCTTGGATCCACCTGGGATAGTGGGAGGTGTCCCTGCTCAGGGCAGGGAAGATTGAATGGGTTTTAAGGTCCCTTCCAGCCCAAACATTCCATGATTCCATGACAATCTGTATGAACTCCCCACCCAATCCAGACCTTTTTCATCACTGGAGGAATAACAAACTGTTCCTTCCCATCCTGTATCCTACATTATCCTGCATTATCTACATTGGCCAGAAGAACTCTTCTCCAGAACACTCCAAATTCACCCAGCTTTAGGCTGAACTCTCGGATAATGAGAGGTTCTGGCCTGGTTTAGCAAGGCCAGGCTTTTAGGCCGTGATCTCCAACAGTGGAGACCTCACGGTCCAAATCCAAACCGCTGGATTTTGGAGTATTGTGGTTGACCCCTGTGAGAACCCAGGAAAATACATATTGCTGGGAATGCCGTGCCATGGGAATTCAGAGGGAGCATGTCTGCACATGTAGCCGGAACAAGGAATCCATATGTCCTAGGAGAAATTCCAGAAGGGATCCAAGTTTTAGGAGAAACTCTGGAAGGGATCCATGTTTTAGGAGAAATTCTGGAGCTGGGAGCATAACTTGGCTTCTCTCCTTGTTCCTGCCAAGCTGGAACAATCCAGGCTGGAGCAGGGAGGGGGGAAAAGAGCCGGAGGTGCTCTCCCAACCGCGTGGGAGCAATAGGGTGGTGGGAAAAATCCTCCGGCTGCCAGGGAACATCAGGAATTACAGCGTCAAACACGTCTTGGTGCGCAATTACGGGGAAATAAAACTCCACACGCGCATTCCAAGATGAGAAACGTTTCTACATGGACACATTATGGACAGGCCTCCTGCTTCCCATCCCGGCTTCCTTAGGCTGGGATTAAAACCAGACTGGAGTAGCCTGGGAAAAGGCATTCCCATGTCCCGATTCCCTCGTTAAACCGTAGGTGGTTCATCCTTCCATGTGTTGGACATCACGGGATTTGCTTTTCCACGTCCCTTTTGATGTGTCAGCGCTCCCCGCCCATCTCCAGAGGGTTTCCCAGGGAATCCCGTGGTGTTTCCCTCTCCCTGCCCATCCAGGTTTAGTGTGCTGGAGGAGCACGAGGATTCCTGAGGCAAAGTTTGCTCTGTGGACACAGGAAACTCCAGGAAAAGTCCTGCTCCCAAATTATGTCATAAATTATGGGACCACTCAGGCAGAGGATGGTGAGGCAGCTCCAGCTGGAAAAGCAGGAAAATTTTCCCAGCCCGTTGTAGAACAAGGTGTTGGGAATCCACAACAATTTTGCTCATCTGTACGAGGTAACACCAGAATTTTATCGCTTGGAATCTGGGATTATTTTAGGGTTGAAAATGGTTTTTCCCCCCTCTGCCTTTCCCCCAGAAAAATGTGATTTCTCAAAAAAATCCATTTCTGCTCTCATTTTATCACCAAAATCCCAATAAAACCCCAGAACGCCAAAGGAGAATGGAAGAAAACCAGCACCAGTTTAAAAATTACAAACCATGGAATGATAAACGCCCCATGGATTGGGATCTGAAGGATCTTTAAGGTCCTTCCCAATCCAAACCATTCTGGGGTTCTCCAAAACAAAACCCACCAAAAGAGAAGAGTTTTGGGCACTTCTCTGCCAACATTTTTCAGGAAAACCGAACAAGGGGAGGATTTCTGTGCAGAGACAGAAAACGACCCTTTTAATCCATGGAAAGCCTGACTTCCAACCAGCTCCAACCACAACATTCCCCAGGAATCCCGTGGAGCCTCACACGGCGCCCTGTGCTCTCCTCACCCATCCAGGGCACATTCCGGAGCCAATCCTCTCTTGGGTGCATCCTGAGGAGCAAAGGCATCTCCTGGGGGATCCAGCGTAGGGAATTCAGCTGCTTCCAGGTGCCCAGAGCTCCCATTCCCACTCCAGTGGCTGGGAAGCAGCTGGAGCCACAGCTCTGCTCCCCACAAAGCTCCGGCTGAAGCAGCACAGGCCAGGAAGTCCCACACACCGAGGAATTATCTAGGATTGACCTAAAATAGACCGAGGCCAAGGATTTGGTCTGGTTTAAGGACATGGACGGAGGTTTGATTTGCACCCGGATAGTTCCAACCCGCTGGGAATGAATCCAACATTCCAGCCGCCTTGGATATGGCACCTGTGACCGCACTGAGGCTTGGCCAGGTCATAAGTGGGGCCTGCTCTGCACCCTGCATGTCCTCAAGGAATTCCAAAAGCCATCCTCTCAAACCCCAAGGAATTCCAAAAGCCATCCTCTCAAACTCCAAGGAATTCCAAAGCCCATCCTTTCCAACCCCCAAGGAAATCCCAAAGCCACCCTTTCCAACCCCCAAGGAATTCCCAAAGCCACCCTTTCCTACCCCCAAGGAATTCTCAAAGCCACCCTTTCCTACCCCAAGGAATTCCAAACCCCATCCTTTCCAACCCCAATGAAATCCCAAAGCCACCCTTTCAAACCCCAAGGAATTCCCAAAGCCACCCTTTCCAACCCCGAGGAATTCCAAAGGCAATCCCCCAACCCATCCTTTCAAACCCCACTTTAGGGATAAAAAGGTGAGGCAGCATCTCCTGCTTTAAAATCCCTCTCCCAAGCACCGGGTGGAAAATCTAGGAGAAACCGGGGATTTCCAGAGGGGGATTATCCCACTGCTGAGGCCATCCTCTTCCCAGACATCCCTCGGTTACAAACTCACCCCAAAAACATGCCAAGGACATTGTCCAGCTCTCCATGGATAACCTGGCACGCACCGGGAGCAGAATCCCCACGGAGCTCATTTAGGAATGACCGAGACCGTTCCTCGGGATTCCATTTGGGAAATCAAACTTATGGATGGCTCCTCTTCCGGCTGTGGCCAAGGCCGTGGTTTTCCACGGAGCAGGGAGGAGGAGACGCAGACCTTTGGAATGGTCTCTGCGGGTGGGAATTCATCCGGGTTTGTTTTCCCAAGGCACAAATCCTTTTAAAGTCATGAGGCCTGGGAGGGGTGGGGAGAACAGGGAATGTTTGCGGTTATTTTTGGTCGGAGAGGAACAGTTCCGAAGCCACTCCAATCCCATTAAGTGAGTGCTCGGAAAGCCAAAAACCCTTTGGACTTCTCCACTCGGTGACTCTTGGAAGAAGCAGAGGGAATTTAAGGGTGTTCCCCCTGCTCCAGAGATTCCCTCCAATCCCACCACTGATTCCTGCCCACAGATCCTCAGATCCTGTGGCATTTTGGGAAATCTCAGGGAATTTGCTCTTTCTTTAAGTTTAATTAAAGAATGAATAAGGGATCCCCTCGGCTGGGCATTCCCTCACCTCCCTGAATCCATCTGGGAGCAAGGTGGGAATCCAACCACTCAGCCAGGGGAGGGGAGCGTCACCTTCCCGGGTGTGGCACATTCCAGAGCGGTGGAGATCAGGCAGGGAGAGAGGATCCCATCCAGGTTTAAACACCCACCTTCCCCATCACAAACCTCAGGAATATTTTCCCTCAAAAAGGGGCTCCTGCTCCGTGGATGCTTTGAAGAGGCTGATCCAAACTCCGGCATCTCCATTCCCACGAGGCCCAACAAACGCTCTTTCCATGGATCCTGATGGAACGGGTTCCACGACCACACCAATAAACGGTGGCTCCATTGAAAACCGGCTCCCTCCGGGTGCGTCCCGTTTCTTATGGAGCAGCTTCCACGGACCTTGGGAGCTGGACCAGCTTCATGGAGACTTCATGGGACATCAAACAGGGGATGGGACATCTTGTCCTGCTCCGCAGTGGGATCTGGCTCCTGAGGAGCGCTCAGCAGCTGGAGCTGGTGGTTCTCCAAGTGTTCACCGGGATAAGCTCTTCTCCATGGGATGAGTCTGTACCCCAGCCTTCCTCCTCCTGCAGGAAACCAAGAGTGTGGAAAAGTCAAGGCAGAAAAAAAAGCGAAAAATGGGATCATCTTGAGCTTGGAAAATCGGTCTGGTGAAAAATCATGGAATCCTGGAATGGTTTGGGTGGGAAGGGCCCTTAAAGCCCATCCAGTGCCACCCCATCCATGGGCAGGGACACCTCCCACTGTCCCAGGCTGCTCCAAGCCCCAGTGTCCAGCCTGGCCTTGGACA
>VZTI01000782.1:35518-51467 GCA_013397865.1 Struthidea cinerea
GTCCCTCCAGGCCTTGGCCCCAGTCCCTCTCCAGCTCTCCTGGAGCCCCTTCAGGCCCTGCAAGGGGCTCGGAGCTCTCCCTGGAGCCTTCCCTTCTCCAGGGGAACATTCCCAGCTCTCCCAGCCTGGCTCCAGAGCAGAGGGGCTCCAGAATCCTGGAATGGTTTGGGTGGGAAGGGACCTGAAATCCCATCCCATTCCCACCCCATTCATGGGCAGGGACACCTCCCACTGTCCCAGGCTGATCCAAGCCCCAGTGTCCAACCTGGCCTCGGACACTGCCAGGAATGACCGGTGAGATGTTGGGAGGCTTTCTTTGGAGCAGAAAGAGCAGAAAAGAAAGGAAAATTAAAAAAAAAAAAAAAATCATAAACCACAATTCCAGCCTCAAAACTGTTTTTTTACCGTATTTCTTGAAGGTTTATCCATGAAAATAAATGGGAGAATCTTTCCCAAACCCATCCTCACGGTTTTTTGGACCACGCTGATATAAACTGGAGGAATGTGGGACAAAAAAGAGGAAAGAAAATGTGAATCTCCACGATCATTTCCACGATCACAGGAGCACCAAGAATTCCTTACATCCAAAGAGTCCGACCTACAAAAGCCAGGCAAGAAAATCCCACCCAGATACCCCTGCTCCGACCACAACTCCCAGACAATTTATGGAATCTGCTTCCCAGAGCCTCCCAACCTGTTTTAAACACCTGGAGCACCCCTGGACCGAATGACCTCAGGCTTGTTGCCTGGATGATCCAACACCCAACAGCTTCCCAAGGGAAAACATGGAAAACACCGCTCATGGAAGCTCCAGCGGATGTCCCAGCGGGAAAGCTGAGGGACAGGGAGAGATCCCGGCCTCTCTTCCCAATTATTTTCATTTTTTTCCCAAGCTGTGGCTTGAGGCAAAACCCTCCCAGGAGCCTTTCCACAGTCACCGGCAGATCCATTCATCTCATCACCTCTCAGCCGGATCTCCCTGGAATTCCCGGGAAAGCTCCTGGCGGCCTCGCTCAGCTCCCGGAGGTCAATCCCGTTTTCCAGAGGCCCGAAACTGCGGGATGCCAATAATTGCTCGGTGAATGACCCCTTGTTCAGGCCGCGCCGCCATGGCCGGGAGGCCCTTCCACACGTTTGGAGCTCGCACTTCCTGACATCTGGTTCCAATCCGATCCCTGTGCCTGCTGCCGGAATTCCAGTGACCTCTTACCTGGGCAAAGGTACCAGGAAGCCGGAATTGCCCTCGGAATTCCCGCCAGAGCTGTTCCCTCTCGTGCCAAACTCGTCCTTCATCCCAAATCCGTCGCTCCAGGCCTGGCGTCTCAGCCTCTGTCCCTCCTTTCTGCAGCTTTGTCCTCTCTTAGCAGCGGAGAAATTAATTAAAATTAATAAATTATGAATTTAATTAAACTTCGGGTGCTTCTTTGCTTCCCATCTCCCTCGGATTAACAGGATCTCCCTGGATCCGAGCAGGATCCAACACCCTCCACGCAGAGGCACCAGCAAAGCCTCAAACGAGACAAATTAGGGAATTCTGGGGACTTTAATCCCATCCGTCAGCTCCAAACAGCCTGGAGAAGTTTGGGGATTCAGAATTGCTCAGCCACCAGCTTGGAGGATCAGATCCAACCACGTGTCCCAGGATGGAATCCGTGCTTTTCCCGAGCCCAGGGAAGCACACACCAGGCAGGGAACCAAAATCTTGTCAGTTTTTCCCCAAAAATGTCCTTTTTCCTGTTTTTTTCCCACCTTGACCCAACCTGCAACAAATTCCAGCTGCTTCTCCCGCCCCGTTAACTCCGTTTCTTCAGCCGTGACCTAAAATTCCCGTATTTTCTGATGTTTGGTGTGTGAAGGATCCGCAAACCAATTCCCTCTCCTGCTTCTCCTTCTGCTGACCCATCTGCTCCTCCTGTTTAGCCTCAGGCGTCACCTCCCACATTCCCAGCGGGAATTCCTCCAGAGGAAATCCTGCCGAGCAGAGCTTTGATACTCAGCCGCCAAAAATTCCCGTAAATAGGAAAATCTGATCCGTGCAACCCCAGGAACCAACGCAGAATTCCAGGTCCTGGAAGATGGAATCCCCCAATCCTCCAAGTGGGATTTTCCCATCCCAGTGGAGCCCAAAATTTCCAGCTCCCAGGTGCTGGGCAAGGGGATGTTGCCATTATCCAGAGCTGTGGGATCTGGTGGTCACAGTCAGGTTTCATCCCAAATTTTCCCACTCTGGTGCTGCTCGGCTGCCGAGGAATTTTGCAACAGGCGGCTCTGGGAAGCAGGGCTGGAGCTGGGTTTGTTCCTGGAAAGCTCAGAGTGATCCTGCCTCGCACTTAAACTCGGATTTTCTGGGAAGTGCCTTCGCCACCTCATTCCCACCCTGCCACTGTCGGGATAACTTTGGCAAAGCCCCAGCTCAGCTCAGTTTTTCCATCTGGACACTCGGGATAATTGCAAAGCCCCTTTCCCTAACAAGGCGTTTCCAAATTCCCAGGGAAAAGGCCCCGTGGAATTGCAGAACTCCCAGATTTTGGGGTGTTTGGAGATTCATTGGATGCCAAATCTAAACCCTGCCCAGGAAAATGAAGTGTTGGGGGACCAGGGGGGGTTTCAAGTTTTTCCTCCTTTTTAATGCTTGGATTTCCTCAGTGCCTGCAGGACTCAAACTGCCCCTGGAATTTGGTTTGGGCTCCTCTGGATCCCATCCAATCACAGCCTCTGGAAGCGGCACTAAGAAATATCCTGGAGCTCCAAGTCCCGGACTCCTGCTGTTCCAGGTCGGAGCCAGGCTCACCGACATCCTCATCCCAGCCTGGGTCGGGAAGAGATGGAATCAGCCCAAATTCCAGCTCCGGCTCCTGGGCCAGGAGACACTTTTCCGGGAAGGAAAAGGGAAGGTGGAGTGGGAGCAGGAGGCAGAGACCTGGATTTAGCCAGCGGAGGGAGGGAAGAGGGGAGGGAAGAGAAAGCTCCAGGTCCAGTCTGTGCATGGAAAAGCTTCCCGAACAACACTGGGAATTGCCTGCAGTGATAATTACAGCGAGAAATGGGTTTTTCCGAGGAACTGGAGGGAATCTTTGCAGCCGGACGAGCTCCTGCGTCCCTGAATCCCTCCACGCATCCCCTCAGGAAGCATCTCCCAGGCACCTCCGCATCCAGAGCCGCTCCTGGGCTGACTCACCCCCATCCCACGCGCTCCTCCAGCGGCGGCCGCAGCCAAAGCCGTGGAAAATCTGCCCGGGAATGCTGCGCGTGCCCTTTGGCACAGCTGGCTCCGGCTGCTGCTCCAGTGCCCGGCTGCCCTCGGAGTCTGGCTGCAGCAGAGCGCGGTTATTTTGGGATGCGGGGATGGGGGGAGCTGCAGCAGAGCGCGGTTATTTTGGGATGCGGGGATGGAGGGGGAGAGGCGCGAGCCGGGCCAGGGCTGTTTCCCTTGGATTCGGGACCTGCAGAGGGCAGCAGGGCAGCACAGCCATGGAATGGGCTGGATCCCGATGTCCAGCGCCGGAATCCGGCTCCAAGAACTCTTGGATGGGGGCAACCGGGATCGGGATTCAGCAGCATCCCAAAAAGCCGTGACCACGCCCGCGTCCAGCCTCAGGTGCTCCCTTCCACCCTCGTGTTCCCAACAGCTCCCTCAGGCGCTTCCACGATCCCTCAGGCACAGCTGGGATGGGGACGGGGCTGGGCAGCCCCCACTCCCTGCACTTGGATTTGCACCCGCACCAAAATTCATCCCGCAAGGAAACCTCCTAAAAATTCCTCTCCCTGTCCCCACCATCGCATGGATACCTCGGGAAGGCCTCTCCCCCAAAAAATTGGTGTGGGATGGGGGGATCCTGGTCCAGGGTCAGGCTGCTCTCCCTGCCCCAGCACCCAACACCAGGACACTCAACCCCGGCACAAACATTCCCAGTGCAGACGTGGGACAGAAGGAAATTCCCTTGTAGCCACTGTCCCAGGATTTATCAGCACAGGAGGGTGGGGAGACCCTGGATTGGAATTCCCAGAGCAGCTGTGGCTGCCCCTGGATCCCTGGGTGTGTCCAAGGCCAGGTCGGACAGGGCTTGGAGCACCCTGGGACAGTGGGAGGTGTCCCTGGATGGAATAGATGAGCTTTAAGGTCCCTTCAATCCAAACCATTCCATGATTCCGTGACCCTTATTCAGTAGGAAATGTACAACCACTGCTCCAGGAGGACCTGCAGGAATTTTGCCAGCGGGGTCCTGTCCTCTGGCTGCATCCCCCCGCCTGGAGCGGCAGTATCCCAAAGGGCATTTTTGGGAGCCATGTTCCCTGCCCGCTGCCGACATTCCCAACGCAGCTCCTTGCAGGATGCTGGAGCATCCCTGGAAGTTCCTGCACAGAACTTCAGAGGGCACACGGAGGGTCTGGAAACCCTGGCTGGAAGCGGGCTGGAATGTTCCCTAATTCCCTGAGCTCATCCCTGCCTGGGGGAAGTGGGATTGGGCTGCCCACAGACGGAGCAGGTCCTGCAAACACCTCAGACTTGGGGATAATTTCATGGAATCGTGGAATGGTTTGGGTTTTAAAGGACCTTAAAGATCTCATCCCACACCATCCATGGGCAGGGACACCTCCCACTGTCCCAGGTGGATCCAAGCCCCAGTGTCCAGCCTGGCCTTGGGCACTGCCAGGGATCCAGGGGCAGCCACAGCTGCTCTGGGAATTCCAGCCCAGCCCCTCCCCACCCTCCCAGCCAGCAATTCCTTCCCAAGATCCCAGCCCAAGCTCCCCTTTCCCAGTGGGAAGCCATTCCCTGGGTCCTGTCCCTCCAAGCCTTGGCCCCAGTCCCTCTCCAGCTCTCCTGGAGCCCCTTCAGGCCCTGCAAGGGGCTTGGAGCTCTCCCTGGAGCCTTCCCTTCTCCAGGAGAACATTCCCAGCTCTCAGCCTTTTGCAGCCCTCTAATCCTTTCCAATCATTCACATTTTCCCTCGGCAAAGTCCTCTGGCTCCCAGTGCCCAGAGTGTCTCCCTATTTTCCCGATCTCCACGGTCAAAGTCACTGCGGAGCCTCGGGTGGACAAAGCTGGGGCCGAGCAGCCCCCAAACCCCCGACCTGCAGCTGCTCTGGGTCAGCAAGGAGGAATGGGGTGACTGAAGAGCTGCCCACCAGGTGGACACGGTGCCTTTGATCCTGCACCTGCACCCACGGCATTCCAGGCAGGAGCAGCATTCCCAGCCCAATCAAAGCCACACAGCCGCAGCCCAGCTCGGGGTCTCCCAGCTTTTTGCATCTAAAACCTTATTTTGAGATGGCTTGGAGAGGTTTTCCTTGAAAATAAAATAAGGAACTCAGAGAACGCTGGGACAATCTGAGTTCCCGCACCTTTCCCTACAAAACAGAGGTGTTGGACACATGGGCCATGGAATGTTTTGGGTTGGAAGGGACCCTAAAGCCCAGCTCATCCCACCCCCTGCCGTGGGACACCTCCCACTATCCCAGGTTGCTCCAAGCCCCATCCAACCTGGCCTTGGACACTCCCAGGGATGGACCAGCCACAACATCTCCCAAAAAAACAGTTTTTCCAAAGATTCAAGATCTGAAGTTACCCGAGGAGGGGTCACATGACAAAGCTGGGAGAAGGAAAACGGAATGGGGTCTCCAAAGGGAGATGGATTCTCCTTGGTGATTTCCCAACCACCAGGATGGATGAGGGAAATCCAGGCAGAGTTTGTGTCCCAGATTTTTAAAAGGAAGATGACTTAAGGAATAATTGTGAGGAAAACACAGAGAAATTATTCCTGAGGCAGCAGGAGCTCAATAATTGTCACCCAGCTTATCAAAACCCGGGATCTGGTTCCATCCCGTCCCAAAAACTCCTTCCCAAGAAGCAAAATCCGGGTCCTGCAGGAATCCTTATCCCAGTGGTGAAAGGCAGAGCAGGAATGAACGTCTGGGAGTCAGACAAATTCCAAGTGGAAAGAAACAGTGAGGGGGATTAAGCAGGGAAGCGATGCATTCTCCTGATTTCCTCAACACGGGAAGATTCCCTGGAAAATTCGCGTGGAATTCCTATAGGAAGGCACAACGCAGGTGAAAGGCTAAACCAGATCCGCCCCTGATCCCGGGAAAACAGCCTGTGGAGCTCATCCACACAGAGCTCGGGATGGCTCAGAACCCAGCAGGAGAGGTGGGAAGGGGGAGCAGTTCCCAAATAAACTCGGTTTGGAAGGAATCATTGGGTAACTCTGAGTGGAAGAGACCCACAGTGGCCACCTCATCCCATCATCCGACCAGGAAGGGACAGTGACCCACAGGAGATGGGGAATTTTGGGGACGAGTGGGACAAAGACACGGATTAATTCCCCCCGGGGGGTCTCCAGTGCCTTATTGGCAGTAGCTGATAACTCCTGATTAGACTCCTCGGGGAGGCTCAGACACTTCCAGCATTCCAGGTCCCGTAATCCTTAATTAATCGATCCCAACGGGCTTCCCAATAAATTAACCTCCCCCAGCTCGAACAGCAGGGCGGCTCCGGGGGCTCCCTGGGTCCATTTTTCCTGCTTTTCTGTGGACAAACACTGGTTAATTTTCTAGGAGTAACCCGATCCATCCATTTCCTCGCTCCAGATTTGTCCAGAGGCCCCTTTCCCGCCCCACGGCGCGCATCCACCCAGGGATGAATGTCCAGCAGAGGAAATGTTCTGCCTTATTAATAGATGCAATAATGGCTTAACGAGGCTCCTGCAAAAGCCATTCTGGTGCTCCTGGGTTTGAACAAACTCCAGCAGGAGAAGCTCTGGTGCAGCCAGAGGCGGAGCTTTGGAATGGGAAATGCCGGAGTGCCCGGCCCCATGACGTGATGGGAGCCCAGGACACCCACGACATCCTCCCCTGGGACTGGGATGAGGCTTTGTGGTCAAAGCCCAGCCCGTGGAGCGAGCCAGACTTAACCCGCAGTGCTGCCGGCCGTGCTTCCCTAATCCCCCAGTTTTCCAACCTTTCCCCTCCTTCCCAAGTGCTTTCCAGGCCGCGGGAGAGAAGATCCCGCTTCAGATGGGCTGTCCCAAAATTCCCCATCTCCTGTGGGTCACTGTCCCTTCCTGGTCGGATGATGGGATGAGGTGGCCACTGCAGGTCCCTTCCACTCCGAGTTATCCAATGATTCCTTCCCAACTGAGTTTACTGGGAGCTGCTCCCCTTTCCCACCTCTCCTGCTGGGTTCTGAGCCATCCCTAACTTTGTGTGGATGAACTCCACTGTTTTCCCGGGATCAGGGACGGATCTGGTTTAGCCCAACACAAATGTGCATTTATGTGGAAAAACGCATTTCCACACAGGAGTTGTGTGGGACACACATCCCACCTGGATTTACCTGGGGACTATGGAATAATCCTGGTGCTCCACCAGGCCAGGACCTCCCAACCAACTCATAGACCCAGCCTAAGGTTTAGCCAGGAAAAGTTTCCATGGACAGCTCCCCCGTTTCTCTCAAGTTTTTATGGAATAGTTTGGATTGGAGGGGAACATTAAAGGTCGTCTGGCCCAAGCTCTGAATATACAGAATCCCGGGATCACTGAGGTTGGAAAAACCCTCCAAGGTCACCAAGTCCAACCTGTGCCCAGTCCCCACCTTGGCACTGAGTGCCATGTCCAGGAGTTCCTCGGACCCCTCTAGAGATGGGCACTCCAAAGCTCCCCGAGCAGTTCCAAGTCCTGACCGCCCTTTCCAGGACGGAATATCCCCAACATCCATCCTGCCCCTCCCCTGGCCCAGCCTGAGGCCGTTCCCTCTCCTCCTGTCCCTGTTCCCTGGGAGCAGAGCCCGACCCCCCCGGCTGCCCCCTCCTGTCAGGGAGTTGTGCAGAGCCACAAGGTCCCCCCTGAGCCTCCTTTTCTCCAGGCTGAGCCCCTTTCCCAGCTCCCTCAGGAATTCTCCAGCCCCTTCCCAGTTCTGTTCCCTTCCCTGGACACGCTCCAGCCCCTTCCCAGCTCCCTCAGCTGCTCCTGGCGCTCCAGACCATTCCCAGCTCCGTTCCCTTCCCCGGACATGCTCCAGCCCCTCCATGTCCTGAATGGAGGTGCCCAGAACTGGACACAGCCCTCGAGGTGTGGACCCAGCAGCGCCCAGGACAGAGGGACAATCCCTTCCCTGATCCTGCTGGACACCATTCCTGATCCAGGTGCTCACCTGATGTTCACAGATTCCAGGATATCCCCTCTCCCTCGATGCACATCCCTGGCCGTGCTTGCTCAGAGGCAGGAATTCGGTATAGCGGGACACCAGAGCCGCTCCGGCATTTCATGGATATCCCAGGAGCACACCTCAGTTGTTTGGGGTCATTCCCTGCAATCCATCCCCAAGCACGTCCCAAAAACCACCTTTCCCTCCCGAGCCAAACGAATCCGCGGAGCCGTAATCGGGCAAACGTTGTTCGAGGAAAAGGGATCTGGGAACGTAGACTAAACACAGCTCCCGTGCCAGAGAAAACTTCTCCTTACCCTGGAAAAGGAGCTCTCATTCCGTAACAAGTGCTCCAGCTCGATACCTCAGGACAAATATACATCGATATATATCCCATCCATATTTCTAATGGGGAAAAAAAGCATGGAAAAGCCTGACCCAGCTTCCAGCACTGGGAAGAAAGACATCCATTGACTTTGTCCCATGCTGGAGGAGGACATGGAATTGTAACACGAACTGGAGGACGTCGGGAAGGTCGTTTGGATGCTGGGGTTTGATTACTGGAATTTTTGACTATTAAAAGGGAATTTTTGACTGTTAAAAGGGAATTTTCTCAGTGTGAGTGAATGGATTGTTCAAGCTGCTGCCTGGAATTCTCAGGGAGTGTTTGGGTTTGAAGTCCACGCTCCTTGGGATTAGCGTGGGATTCAAGGATGCGGCCGAAGGAGGGGATTGTCCTGCTCTGCACCTGCTTTGGGCACCACAACCCAAGAAAGATCCAAAACTCTTGGAGGTGATCCAAAGGAGGGACGCAAGGATGGGGAAGGGTCTGGAGGAGCGGATGAGGGCACTTGGAATGTTCAGCTGGAGAAGAGGAGCCTGAGGAGACTCATGGGGATTTGCAGCTCCGATCTCTGTGAGCAGGGACAAGACCCAGGGAACAGCTGGAACTGTGCCAGGGAGGGTCAGGTTGGAGATAAGGAAAAGATTCCTTATCCAGAGGGTGGTCAGGCACTGGAACAGCGCCCCAGGGACTGGTCACGCTCCCAAGGCTGCCAGAGCTCCAGGAGAGTTTGGATAACGCTCTCAGGGATGCACAGGGTGGGATTGTCTTGAGCAGGGAAGGAGCTGGGTCCTCGTGGGTCCCTTCCCAGTCAGGATATTCCAGGATTCTTTACTTTAACGGAATTTCACATCACCTCTCCGTGATGCCTTTGGGAAGCCACTTGGGAAGTCCACCCTGACCAAGACCTTTCCCAAGGTCTCCATCGTGAGGACCTCGCCCTGCAGCCTCTGGGAAGCTCAAGCCACCATGGAAAGACCAACTCCTGGATTTCATAGGGATAATCAGCGGCATTCCCGCCCATGGCGGGGGCAGTTGGAGTTAGAGTATTTTTAGTGTCTCTTCCAACTCAATCCATGTTTTTATGAGGATGATTCCAGGAAAAATGCAGCAACCTCCAGTGAAACCACCCCAAGGAACAGGAGTGAAGCCTCACGGGGATGTTGTAGCTAAACCCACCCCTCATTCCATAGCTTTGGGTCTCTCCACTGCAGGTTATTCCCAAAAAAACCCACACAAATCCACTGAGACTTCAGCCACGACCTCCAAGTTTCCCTGCCCCTCCCTTTCCCACATTTTTCCATGCAAACCTTTATCATTTGTGTTTTATCAGCTCAAAAATCCCACATCAGCTGTTAAATAAATAATCAGGGAGATGCTCCAACTCAGGACCGCGGTGTAATCACCTCTTGTAAAGGGAAATTTTCATTCCTAGCCTGAGATAAAATGAAAATCCTTCATTCCAAGTGCAGAGGGAGACCTTCAGAAAGGAATATTTGCCAGAAATCCATTTGCTATTCCAGCACTTTGCATCCTGTTTGCTGTCACAGTTTATCATTTTCAGAAGCACAGATCAAACCCCGAGGCTATCCAGGGACTCTAAATTATTATCCCCGCACTTCGGAAGATATATTAGGATTTATTTTGGGGTTTCAGCCAGTTTTTCTCAGGAGGTCAGCAGGGAGTTGGATGCACATAGAATTCCAAGCTCCTTTCACCACAGGAGTCTAAACTTGGGGGGGGTGAATCCTCCATGGAATGATTTGGGTTGGATGGGACCTTAAGGATCATCCAGTGCCACCCCATCCTGTTCCAGGGACACCTCCGACTATCCCAAGTGGATCCAAGCCCCAGTGTCCAGCCTGGCCTTGGGCACTGCCAGGGATCCAGGGGCAACCCCAGCTGCTCTGGGAATTCCAGCCCAGCCCCTCCCCACCCTCCCAGCCAGCAATTCCTTCCCAAGATCCCAGCCCAAGCTCCCCTTTCCCAGTGGGAAGCCATTCCCTGGCTCCTGTCCCTCCAGGCCTTGGCCCCAGTCCCTCTCCAGCTCTCCTGGAGCCCCTTCAGGCCCTGCAAGGGGCTCGGAGCTCTCCCTGGAGCCTTCCCTTCCAGAATATTCTGTCTTATTCAATTTTATTCTATTCCAAGGCACCTTCCACATTTTAATTCCAGCCAAGACCAGAGCACAGGGTCCACCAGGGCTCCTAAAATATTCTGGAGAAAAACAATGCCAAGAAACCACCTGGAAATTCATCCCTTTCTCTCCTTTCAATAATTCCTGCAAATGTTATTTAAGGACACTGCAAGATTTTAGCTCAGCTCTACCTTGGAAGAGCCTAGAGATTTTCAGGTTAAATCCACATTTCAAGGCCAATACCAGAATCCCATTTAGTTTTGCAGGAGCCAAAATTCCCTTTTGTTTTCTGAAGGGGGAGGAAAAAGGAGAGGAAAAGAGGGGGAAAAAAGAAATCCATGGATGCATTCACACACCTTTTCTGTGCTCTCACACACCAACTTTAAAAAGAAACTTTCCAAGAGTTCAGCTCGAGTTAAAACCAAGGGAGTAACGTGAGCCTCGGAGCCGGCGCCGAGTGGAAAGAACACGGAGTCCGAGGGACCTGTGACGGGATCCAGCAGCTCCCGTGAGGCCATCCCAAAGAAAAAAAAAACCTCTCCCTGCTTCTGTTGGAGCAGAGTGAGACACCTCATCCCCCTCCAGGGGTGGTGCAGCTCCTCGCTGAAAGCCATAAACGACCAATAAATTATAAATAAATCCAAGCAAAGGGAGGGGAGCAGCGGGAAGCCAAGAAATCCCAAAAGGAAATGACCTTCCCTGCTCTGACAGAGGTGGCAGACGGGGTTTGTGGGAGTTGGATGGGACAGAAAGGACGGGGAGGTGCCACCTCGGGCTGGGAAAGGGGAAGGAGCAGGGATGAGCACAACACAAGGGTGGATTTTGGCGACAGCCAGGGCAGAGCCGGCAAAATCCTTGTTGGCAGGACACATCCCGAAAAGAGCAGCCACAAAGCTCTGAAGGGAGGGAAAGGAGCCTTGGAGCCTCTGGCTGCTCCGAAGGGACCCAGGCTTGGGTTTCACGGTCACATTTTCCAGCCAAAGTTCTATTCATTCCCGCAGCCCTCACTTGCCTTTGGATGTCAGCGCTGGAAGCAACATCCTGTTCTCCAACTCTCCCACCACAGCCAGGGCTCCATCAGGGCTCTATTTATGGGGAAAAGAGGAAGGAGACAGAAGCCAATTACTTCACTAATTGCCTAATTACCCTAAGCACTCCCAGCCCGCCCCGGCTCCACTCCGGAGCAGCTGCAGCTGCAGCTCCCACCAGTAGCTCGTCCTGGCACATCTCATCTCATCAAAGCTCTTCTCCCACCAGCCAGGGCCAGAAGATCCTAAAAAATTTATGGTTTAAAGAGCTCAGAGCAATCCCAGCTCCCAGAAAACCCCAGGACATGGATTTGCAGAGGAGGTGGAGTCAATCTCTCCGGAGCCGAAACGGGAAATGATGGGAGGGTGGGGACACCCGGCTGCTCCCACCCCACCTGCTGCCCACCACGGGGTCATTCCCACCTTGGGAATCGTGTCCTGCCTCGCCTGCTCCACCCCACGCCTTCTGCCCACCGTCCCATGCACTCAGCAGTTGGGTGCTTGTTCTTCCACCTGTGGTGGTCTCCTGTGCCAATTCCGTATGGAGCGATTCCTGAAAAAAATGGCAGCAAGGACCAGGACACACACACACAGCTGGAATGTTTGCCTTCCCTTCCCTCGTTTCTCTTGCTGGGAAGAGGAGAAAGCTCTGGGCGGGAATGGGGTGTCCTGGACCGCCCAAAAACCTTGGGAAGGGTTGGGCCTCAGAGCTGTGGCACCTTGGTCAGGTCCATGTCCAGTCTCCAGAACTGGAGACTCCAAACCTCTCCCACTTAGTTCAACACTTGACCATCCTCCCCATAAAAATTGTATTTTATTTTATTTTATTTTATTTTATTTTATTTTATTTTATTTTATTTTATTTTATTTTATTTTATTTTTTAAATTTTATTTTATTTTATTTTATTTTATTTTATTGTGGAATTTCCTCTTTTGGATCCAGATCAGCCAGGGTTCACCTCGAAAAATTGGCTCAGGATCGCGTCCAGTCTCCAGGGATGGAGACTCCAAACATCTCCCACTTGATCCAACTTTTGACCGTTCTCCCCGTAAAAATATTTTATTTTATTTTTAAGTGGAATTTCCTGTATTTGGGCCCCTGTCAGCTGGGATTCACCCGGGTCTGGTGGCTCAGGACCATGTCCAACCTCCAGGGACAGAGATCCCCAATCTCTGGACATCTTGATTCAACACTTGACCATCGTCCCCATAATTTATTTTATTTTTAACCACCATTCCCTCTATTTGGGTCCATATCAACCAGGGTTCACCTTGCCCGTGGAGCTGGATGCCAAAATCCCACTTTATGGGATACCCCAACTCCCGGAATGGTTCTCCCTGAAACCCCAACCCAGGAGGCCACAGGGCCTTCAAAGGAGCTGCAGCTGGAATACGAGGCCAAAACTTGGGAGCTCCAACCGTTTTCCTTCTGGGATTCTAGGAAAGAGCCACAGGGATGATTTTTTTTTGTTGTTCTGTTTTATTTTGGGATCACAAAATACACAACATTCATTTTAATATGGGACACAGAATATTCTGTACATATTAAAACCCACATGACTGCAACACAACCTCACACGGCACCAATTCCCGAACGAAAAAACCCCACAAGTGCTTTTTTCCTTTTTTTTTTTAATATTAAAAACAAATAGGATAAAACATTAATATTTTTTCCCAGACAACGTTTACAATAAAGAGGAAAAAAAAATCATATTTTTACTAAATAACAAATATTTAACAGCACAACTTTATCCTAAATATCTATTTTTGAATTATAACAAAAATAGCACTTATAATAGTTTATAAAGACAGACCAAAAAAAAAAAATTTGTGTATAAAATAATATTATAGCAAATTGGACTGTGCTAATTAAAAAAAAAAAAAAATTCTGAGATTCAAAGTGCTTTATTCTGCAAACCCACTGCAGCAACTTTTTTTTTTTAGTCAAGTTATATTAGTTAGGACTGGAACAACAAAGCCTGGCTTACTTCAGCCTGGATTAAATACTCCCCCACACAAACACTGTATATCCACGGGATGTAAATGGAATTTCAGGGATGGCTGCAGCTCCCATTCCCATCAAAACTCACTCCAGAGCAGGTTTGGTTCTCACTTTGGAATGACACTGGAAGCCAAAATTTAAATTTCAGGGGAAAAACCCTTCCTTGATTCCCCATGAAAAGAGGGACTGAGCGCTTCCCAAAAAGTCTGTCCAAGGGATTTTGCTCATCTATCCAAGGGATTTAGCTTTAACCAGACCTTCTATCCTGGTCATCCTTCCCCCTCTCCAGCTTTTCCCTTTCCCAGCTCACTCATTCCCAAGCACAGATCCCAGGTGGAAATGGGGGCTCCTGGAGAGCACCCGTTGGGTTCTCACCCTACAGCTCATCCACCTTCCATCCCCGTCCCCAAGTCCCACAAAAACCACGGACACCTCCCTGTGCCCATCACCTCTCCCCAGATGTTTGTCCCTGGGAGTCTCCCCCTTCCCATCACATCCAGGTTTGTGTTCTCCTCTGCCCTTTGGGATTTGGATTTCCATCAAGCTCCTTTTGTCACTGGGAAAGTTTTCTCCCCATCAGGGACAAGGAAACACCTGGAATCCCAACAGGGCCTGAGCTAGTGGCGTTCCACTCAAAAATTCCAGGCTGGAATACTCTGACCCTCTGCTCCAGGGCTCCTGAGACCTTCCTTTGGGGTCTGGCACGTTGGTCACCACCCAGAAATAAGGTCAGGATCGGAATGGGAGTTGGGAATCCCAGCAGACCAGGAGTTCTATTCCAGCTTAAATCAAGCCATGCATCCCGGTGGGAGGGAACACCACCCCCTGGGATGCTCCGGGGGGATTTTTGGCAGCTTGGCTGACGGCATTCCAACCTCAAGTGCTTCCCTTGGCTCCAAACCTGCCTCCCTCCTCCTTGCCCCCGCCAGCGCCGGGCCGGCCAAGGCAGCCTCACCTCCGCTTGCTTCACACTTCCTGCGACCTTCCCGAGAGGCGCCTCTTGCCCAAGAGGCAAAAGCACAACCTGCAAAGCCACCTGGTGAGCCACACCTGCCCCTTCTCCTTCCCTGTTTCCAAGCCCTCGGACTTCTCTGGACCCCTTTGGAGCTGAAAGCCAAGCTGCCCGCCGAGCGCGGGATCGGTTCCCGTCACCATTCTCAGCCCTCCTCGAGCTGTCCGTTCCGCCTCGGAGGGTTGGGGGGGGACAGGAGTGGAGCTGGATGGGCTGGAAGAGCTGCCCCAAGACACAGAGGGATCTCCCAAGCTGGTGTTTGGCTCTGGATTGAACCCCACACCTGCCCAGGCGCTCGGGGAGCTTTTGCTCCTCACTCTCCCAACACAAACCCCCAAATCTCCAACTCAACCCAGAAGCCTCTCGCATGCAAAAAACCCAAAATAAAATAAACCCCCCCAGCAAATGGAAGGCAAGATACCTCTCGGTGGCTGCTGGCTCGTGCTGGAGAGGCTTTGGGATTCTTCTGGGATGCGGGGTGGAAGCTGACACGGAGCCCTCTCCTTCCTGCTGAGCTCTCCCGTCGCCAAAAAACCCCAAACACGAGACAAACAAGTGCGTGCGTTGGCTTAATTTGAGAGATCACCTTTAATGCAAACGCCTCTGGCAGGAGCAGCCCCGGTGCCCCCAGAGCCGCGCTGGGGCTCGGGGCTGGTGCCAGCACCTTGAGGGGACAGCAAAGGCACCGAAATGTCCCCAGAGCTGGGTGCCTTCGCCCGGGGCTGGAGAGGGGCTGTGCTGGAGGGGGTGCTCACAGGCCGTGTAGCAGCAGCAGGAAACTCAACGAGAGAAAAAAAGGGCATCCGCCTCCCTAGAGCCCCAAAACGCCTCGGAAAATGCAAATCCGCCTCACCCGAGGCCTCAGGGATGACTCAGCCCGGGCAAGACACCACGGGAGGGGTTTTTGGGAAAGCAAAACGACCCCTCCTCCTCCCCAGCCTGCCCCGGCACCAGCGGGAGAGGGGCTGGGAATGGGCAGCGTTGTCTCCCCCCGGCCAAGGAAAGGCTCCAACGCCCCGGAACAAACAACACGACCGAACAGATGGAAAAAAAAAAAAAAAACAAACGCAAAAACCATAAAAACACTGTTATCACCAGCTAATTTAACACTGTTAAAAATAAAAAAAGGTCAGAGGCCACCCCAGAGCTGCCCCGGGGACACCAGACCTCAGATCCTCAGCTGATTCCAAAGCCTTTCCCGCAGTCGGGCCTTCGCCTCCTGGCAGCAGAAGTGTTTTATAGATATTTTTATATATATATATATTTATAATATTTAGATACTGT
>VZTI01000782.1:51615-67868 GCA_013397865.1 Struthidea cinerea
CCCCACCCCACCCCTGCGTCCCCCGGCCGCCCGTCCCTGGTGCCACCGGCGCGGGCTTTACACGGTGGCCCCCAGCATGGCGTCTGTCCCCGTCAGGATCTCGTTCTGGTTGGAATCCAGTCCGAAGAATTTGACCTTGAGTCCGTCAACCGGGTGGACCACGGGCACCAGGGTGATTTTGGGGAAAGTCCTGGTGGCGAGCTCGAAGCGGCTGGTGCTGGCCAGCTCGATGGCCAGGGCCTTGAGGAAAAGCTTGGCCAGGTGCTTCCCCAGGCAGGTCCGTACGCCTCCTCCGAAGGGGAGGTAGTGGAACCTGCCGTCCTTGTCTTCGCTCCGGCCCTGCCCGAAGCGGTCGGGGTCAAAGACGTCCACGTCCTTGAAGACGGGAGCGGTGTCGTGGGTGTCCCGGATACTGTACATCACACTCCAGCCCTTGGGGATTTGGAAGCCCTGCGGAGAGGTGGGAAGGGGTGGGGAGAAGGACAGAGTGGGTCAGTCCTGCTGGAGAGGGAGAGGGAGAGGGAGCAGGGGAACGGGATAAAGGAATTTTGTTCTCATGGAAGCATGGGATGGTTTGGCTTGGGAGGGACCTTGAACCCCATCCCGTCCCACCCCCTGGCATGGGCAGGGACATCTCCCACTATCCCAAGGTGCTCCAAGTCCCATCCAACCTTGGACACTTCCAGGGATGCGGCATCCACAACCCCTGGGCAGTTCCTGCCAGGCCTCACCACCCTCACAGTTTTTCCTGCTTATTCCCATTTCTTTTGGGTTTATCACTCGAGTGTGATGCAGATTTAAAGGAAAACCAGAGAGCACAGCACAAAGAGATGGGAATCCTGGCTTTACTCCTCCCTCTGTCCCAAGGGAGGATCCATCCATTTGTTTGCTTTGTGGTCACTGGCAGGAGCTGCCTACCAGGAACCCCGTGGTGCTGAGCAGGGGAAGCAGCCATGCCCCACACAGCAGCCAGCCCTTCCCAGAGCATCCCAGAGGACCCCACAGCATCCCAGAGCATCCCACACCCCGCTGCCTGTCAGCACCACACACCCAACACCCACGTCAGGGCCCGGGCGATGAGAAGCGGGGTGGATTTATCATCCCCTGAGCACTTTGAAAGGTCTCTGACTCAAACCATTGCATTAGGAGGATTTACAGTGACAAGGCAGCTCCCGAGATTTTGTTTTGCTGGGAGGAAATTCCAGCCATGGCAGTGACTAATCCGCCTGTCATCCGGCAGCCTGGAGATGCCCTTTGCCGTAAACCTTTCCCCTGTCACACCCCAGCTCAGAATTTGGCGTCACTGTCACGAGCTGGGCTTTGAAGCATCACACCCGTCTGCTCTTTGACAGCCCCAGCGCATCCCTTGCTCCACATCCCATCGCTCTGCTGGGTCCAGAGCAAATCCCATCACCAGAATCACAGAATTAATTAGGCTGGAAAAGCCTTTGAGATCATCAAGTCCGACCCGTGACCTAACACCGCCTTATCAACTAAGCCATGGCACCGAGTGCCACATCCAGGCTTTGCTCAAACCCCTCCAGGGACGGTGACTCCACCACCTCCCTGGGCAGCTCATTCCAATGCCCAACCACTCTTTCTGGGAAGAGATTTTTCCTAACACCCAGCCTAAACTTCCCCTGGTGCAGCTTAAAGCTGTGTCCCTTTGCCCTGTCACTGGTTGCCTGGGAGAAGGACTTAATTAGGCAGGACTTCGTTTACCCCCTCGGAGGTCTCCTCTAAGCCGGGCTCAAGCGAGCTTGGCCGTTTTGGGGAGCTCAGACTGCAGCACTACTCACATCCAACTCGAAGGTCTGCAGCACCGTCCGGTACCCCCCGGAGATGGGGGTGAAGAGCCGGAGCACCTCCTTGATGACGCAGTCCAGGTAGTAGAGGCCGTTGATGTTGTCCAGGCGCAGGGAGCCCTCGCAGATGCAGCCGTTGTGGAGGATCCCTTTGCTCCGCAGCTCCTCCCGCAGCTTCTCCAGCACCCGCGGGTGTTTGAGGAGCTGCATGATCAGGGAGGTGCTGGCGCTGGCCGTGGTGGCGTAGGCGGCAAAGATGAGCTCCAGGGTGCCGTCCTGGGGGACAGGAGAGGAGCCAGGGTGAGGCACAGGGGTGGGACAGAGAGGCCACCGACCTCAGCACGTCAAGGTGCCGTGGGGTGTTTTTCTCCCCAAAACTTTCCATCCCGGCCTTAGAATCATGGAATGGTTTGGGTTGGAAGGGAGCTTAAAGATCACCTTGTTCCAACCCCAGGGACACCTTCCCCTGTCCCAGGTTGCTCCGAGCCCCATCCAACCTGGCCTTGGACGCTCCCAGGGATCCAAGGGCAGCCACAACATCTCCCCAAAAGAGCTGCTCCAAAGATTTAAGATCCAAAGGGGCCAAGTGACCGGAGGAGGGGTCACATCACAAAGCTGGGAGAGCGGGAAAAACGGAATGTGACCTACTAAGGGAGGTGTTGGAGAGCAATGGATTCTCCACGGAGATTTCCCACCCACCAGGATGGATGAGGGAAATCTGGGCAGAGTTTGTGTCCATTGCTAACGGCCTTGGACACTTCCAGGGATGGGGCAGCCCCGGCTTGGTCACGTTTAACCGGAAGGTCACTCCTTGGACAGCCGCCACAGGGAGCTTCCCACAGAGCCTCCGAGGGTCAGACAGGCAGGACAAAAACCCCAGGAGATGGCTCCTGACATGCCACGAGCCAGCTGCAGATCAGAACCTGCTGAGGGGCTCCTGTGCCCTGCAAAGGAGGCATCAGGAAAAGTGGACGGGTCAAGGCATGAAGCTGGATCAAGGCTGAAAGCTTCCGTTGTGACCAGGGAGGTTCAAGTTGGATATCAGGAAAAATTTCTTTCCTGGAAGAGGGGCCAAGCGTTGGAAGAGGTTGCCCGGGACAGTGGTGGAGTCACCATCCCTGAAAGCGCTCGAAAACTGAGTGGATGTGGCACTTTGTGGAATGGTTTAGTGGGGATGGAGGTGGGATTTGATGGTCTTGGAGGCCTTTTCCAAGCGTAATGATTCCATGGAATGCTTTGTAGGGAGGGCTGGGCACAATCAGCAAATAAATAAAGCAACTGGTTTGGATCCACCGGACCGGGATCCACCAGCACATCGTGGATCCACCATGGATCCACCACCTCTCATCTCAGGTCTGCCCCAAAAATTCCTCCTTGGAGTATCCCACACTTTTTCCTTCAGGAAGGCCCTGCCCTGAGCAGAACAACCACAAGGCGACCCCAGGGAAGAGCTTTACCTTCAGCTCCTGCATGGTCAGCTCCTTGCCGTGCTCCTTCCCGCTCTCGATCAGGATGTCCAGGGCGTCGGCGTAGTCCTTGCCCTGCGTGTTCTGCAGCTTCTCCTGGATGGCCTTTTCCAGCCCCTTCTGCAGCGTCTCCCGGGCCCGGATTCCCTGTGGAGCAGGAAGCGGTCAGACCCCACCACCGGCAGCACCTTGCCCATCCCAGGAGCTGCAGACGTGCTCGGGACAGGTCCAAGTCATAAAAGCAGAGGCTCAAAGAGGGGTGTGAAGATGTTGGAGGTGTCCCCTGGGCAGGAGGAGTAAAGCCGGAGTGGGGGAGATCACAGGCGGAGTAATCAACACCTAGGTGTAAATGACGGGTCTGGGCTGGGAGCCCCTGTCCGGCACCGGTTCACAGCCCCCGGCTCCTCCTGGGATGTATGGAAATCCCTGGGAAAATTGTCTCTCAAAGGAAGGCCCATTCATCCCAAAGAATCCTCTTCCCGAGCAATTTGATCACCTGGTCCCAGTAAAGCAATTCCGACAGGAGCGCAGCTGCTCGGGGCTAACCTGCTGCTGGGAATGATTCCGGACTGCGAGGGGATGGAATCATTCCCATGAGCAAATAGCAATAAAAAAAAAAAAAAAAATCGCAGGGATATCACAAAAATAAATTTTGAAGCCCCGTACTTCTGTTACCAAAATTCCCCACGGAAAAAAGTATGATTTAATGTCCGTTTTTTGTTATGTTTTCTTTTTGCGTCATTCACCAAATAACCTGGAATACCCCAGGATTTGTAAGGATCTGTTTCAGTTCTGGGAATTACAAGGATCTGTTTTAGGTCTTGGAATTACAAGGACCTGTTTCACTCTGAGGACAGGAGGGACCGAAAAGGAGAAGGGTCCCACGAACTAAAAAAATACAGGAAAATTGCCAAGTGAGGAAAACCATGAATTAAATTTGGGAAGCCCTAACTATTTTCTGTTATCAAACCGCTCTAATCACCAAGGAATGGATCTTCCTCTGCCTTCTCCACTAAATCAGGAATTGTGGCCCAAAATGGGCTCCTCGGGGTCAGAGGATGAGAAATCCCGCTGAGAACCGGCAAAGGTGTGGATTAATCACTGCCCGTTAATTAATCAGTGCTATTAGGGTGGAGAACCCAACCCAAATCTCACCCTCCTGTAGCCGCTGAAGGGCAGATCCATGGGCAAGGAGAAGACGTTCTCCACGAACTGCTGGTAGACCTCGAAGAGGCGGCCGAGCTCCTCGTCCGGGATGCGGAATCCCAGCAGGACGCGGATGGCCATGCGGAACGTGAGCTTCTGCGTCTCGTGGTACACGTTGATGGACTCGGGGTTGCTGCTCCAGGCCCGGAGGGTGTCCTTGATCACCAGCTGGATCTTGGGGAGGTAACTCTCCAGAGCCTCGTGGCTGAAAATCTTGGAGAAAACCTACAAAAGACGACAAGGAGAGGTTTCTCCACGGCCCCCAACGCCCTTGGCCTTCTCCAAGGTCATCACGTGTCCCACAGGGAGTCGTCACCATTCCAAACTCTTCACCCAGAACCACCAATTCCTAAAAAAGCTGCCAGAGCCATCAGCTCCTCCCGAGATTCCCACCACAACCAACGCAAGTGGCGGGGAATAACGGAGCGAAGCAGGGATGGGAGGAATTCCTTCATCCCGTTTGATGGGAGGAATTCCTTCATCCCGTGTGTGGCAGGAGGGACAGAGCCGGCTTTCCCTGTCCGACAGATCCCAGTAACGTCCATCCCAAGGTCTGGATGTTAATAATACGCCTTTTCCACAGGGATCCTCCAGTGTCCAACGTGGGTACACGGACAAGCACGATGGGAAAACACAACTCTCCCAATGGGAAGCGCTGACAATTCCTCCCACCTCTCCGCTGCCTCTTTTTTTTTTTTTTTTTTTTTTTTTAACGCATGTAAAACGAAGCAAAATAATTATTTTGGAGCCTTTAGGATCTCTGTGGAATCTGGCTGAACTCCGACAGGGGTTCAAGTGGGGAAGAGCCTCTGCACGTACGCAGAGGCCGCGATCGCCCTCGGCTCATTTCCTTGGGAAACCAGGAAAAAAAAACTCCTGATGTCAGCAGCCAGCGTTAATTTAAGCTCTGCGAGTAAACAGTGAGCAGGACTGGGCCTCCCCAGGTCCCCCACGCTAACGGCTCCTTACTCCAATTTTTTTCCTCCAATTTGGGCCCGGGCCCGCTCGAGGAGCTCAGCAATGCCAGGAATGTCCCTTCCCGGCACAGCAGCGCTTTCATTCGGCATTCCCGCCGCATCCCTCCCCGAAAAAGGGGGAAGAGTGCTGTTTGTTTATTTTTTATTAACCTACACACACGCACGGGGCAGGACGCACACGCACCGCAGGCCTCCAGGAAAATCCAATTAAACCAGGATTCCGAGGAGGGAGCTGCGCGCCGGAGCCTCCACCGGTGGCCGCTTCCCGGCGGGAATGGAGGCGAGGTGGGGGGGCTGCCAAGTTATCAACCCACCGAGAGGAGCGAAATCAAAGCCGCCCCCTCTTTTCCATGAGCGCCGGGCTCGCCGGAGCTGTAAATGTGAGAATTTCCTCCGCAGTCAGCACTCCAAGGGAAAGGTAATATTTTCCTGGCTGCGACCCCTCATTGCTAATGCCCGGCCTTCCCTGGGAGTTTGTTTGGTGAAAAAACACCTCTGTCCCCTCGCAGCTCCGGGCAGGAGGCTCCGGAGGCTCCACAAGAGCCGCTTCACGACGCCCCAGGTCGAGCCCCGGGTGAAACTCAGCACACGGCGGGCACGGCGCGGAGCTCCCTGTAGAAATCCTGGGATTGGAGGATAGAGGGGGAAGAAAATCCAAGCAGATCAGCCTGGAGACAGGGAGCCATCCCTGGATGGCCGCACGGAGCCGAGGCATGAATGAATGAGAGGAGGAACCAATGAATGAATGAATGAACAGCAGGGAGCGAGAGCACGGCGAGGGCGCGGGATGGGGCGGCTGCGGCTGCCTCCTGCCTGCATCCAGAGCGGCTTTGGAGCCTGGGAAGGCTGCGATGTTCGGGCACTTTCTGCTGGAAAAAGCAGCCGCTCGGGCAAGAAAAGCCGGAGGGGGTAAAGCCGAGACCCTCGGCTGCGTGGGGAAGGTGGGAAGGGAGTGGAGAAGGTGGGAAGGGACTGCAGAAAGGATGCTTCCTTTGTCCGTGAGCAGGACACCGAAGTTTGACGCAGAGCTGGCATCCATGAGCTGTTCCACAGGGATGGGACAAGCCCCACCTCGGTGGGGCCGGCAAAGGCACACCGCTGTCTCCCCATCCAGCTCTCATCTGCCCTTCATCCACGCTGAGGAGCTGGGAATAAGGACAGAGGCTCCCAGCGAATGTCCCCCGACACTTCCCCTGCCTCAGTTTCCCTAGCTGGACGCAGGGCCAACGAGGGGACAACCTCTGCTTTAGGAGCACCGGGTCTACATCCCTGCTTGGAGCCACCATCCCGATGGAGGCGGCCCTTGGGGCTCCTGGCCTCATCCTTCCCCGGCATCTCCCACGGGAGAAGCACTTGGGGACCCCCTGCTCCCTGAAAAAAGGACGCGGTCCCAGATGTACCTCCGGTCCCAAAACTGCTCCGTGGTGAAGGGGGCTGCATCCACACCCCTGGACCAAGCCAGGCTCCCAAGAGGGAAGACCCTGTCCCAAGGATTGGTGTGAACAGATAGGAGGAGCCTCGGGAAGAGAAGACCGAGCCCCTGTGGGGTCAACACAGTCCTGCCCAGCCTGACAAAGGGGAGCATTAAGCACTGGGGGGTGAGGGGGATTTTTTTTTTTTCTTTCTGCGCAGTTTTTGGAGCTCTCCTTGTGCCAGGAGGCTCCTCCAGCTGGCTGCTCCCTGGAGCTCCCAACCACGTCCCGAGCCCCGGCCACGCTGCTCCGTCCCGGCCGCCGCCGCCGCCGCGCTCGCACCGCCTAATCCCACATGTCAGCAGATCCTTCCCCGGCCAGACACAAGTCTGGATCCCCTTCCAGTCACCTCCAGTTCAACCCTGCATCTTTCCAGTTGATTAAAAAGGAGGAGAAGGCAGCCAACTTTCCCCGACAAACCCCGGCGCGTTCCTAGCCTAAAATTCCTGCGCCCTCTAGTGAAGTCGAGCCGAGCGGCTCGGCTGCCCCAGGAGCGAATCCAGGCAAAGCCGAGGAGAATCAGGGCAAAAAAAAAAGCTGTTCCAGAGCTGCCAAGAGGCAAAATCCTCTCTAAGCTCAGCTTTGTTAACCCTGAGATGGCACAGCCCAGCTGTGGTGGCAGCCGGCCGCGAGGGCTCACAGCAGTGCCAGGGCTCTTGGGATTGTTGGAAAGAGCCCCCAGTTCTTCCACGTTGGGATATGCCCCGAAAGAGCCAAATCTGGGAATTTGCTCCATCCAAGGGCGTTCATTGACACCACACACCCGCACCGAAGGAGACCCCACCGCCCAGCAAGCCTGGCTGGAACCTTCCCACTCCGCCTGGCATGGAAAAAGGATATTTAAGGATTTATGGTTTCCCAGAGGCAGAAAATGTCTTCCCAGTGCCTCAGCTCCATGTGACAGCAAGGTGCCCCCAGTCCCAGCTGGAGAATGCCCCAGCCCCATCCTTAAACCTTGGCCAGGAGGAGCGGGAATTTGAGGGAATTCTCTGGGCTCCAGCAGTGATTCCATGCACGGTTGGGGTGGCAGGGATGAGGTTTTCCATGTTCCCCTTCCCACTCCAAGCACCAGCACCAGTCTCTGCCTTTTGCCATCCATGATTTGCAGAGCCCTCGCTCCCACCTGGCACAACCTTCCAAAAGAGGGAATATGGAGCTTTCCGTTCCTCCCCTCCGGGAGGAAAACTTAAATTTTGGGATCAGCCACCCGCATCCCATCCAGCCCAGAGCCGCTGGCCCAACCAAAGCCAGGCGGGATGAGCCTGGAAAGGTTTTCAGGAACTAATTTGGCACCTGCCGGAGGTTTGGCTGACAGGATACGTCGGGAAGCATCCAAAGCAACATCTCGACCTGGATTCGTCCTAATTCCTCCCACATTTCCGAAGACCAGGCTGTGTTTGTCCCAGCCCTGTCCCATCACCACATTATCCTGGATGCCTGTCCCCTCTCCGGAGCCCATTCCCATGCTCCAGCAGGCTTGTAAACCAGGATATTTTTGGAGCAGCTTCATGGGCAAGAGGCCGTCCTGGTACTGGGAGCATGAACAAAGGGAAAACACAGCAAAAAGGTTGGAAAGGCACCACAAAAGGAGAGAAAATTCCACAAAATCCCGCTCCTGCCTGGACACTCTGAGGTCTGTTTATGAAAGGTCCGGCCCTTCCACACAGCAAAGAACTGATTCCTTCTCTCCACGTTTTCCTCTGGAAAATGGAGCACGCAGAAGGCTCCATCCTGGAGGAACCCAGGCCCTCGTGGATGCTCCAGCCTCCAAAGGGAATCTGGGAACAGTAGCTGGAGCCTCCAGGCTGAAAGGAATGATGTGCCTTTGCCAGAGGCAGTTGCACTGAAATCCAGTTGATTCCCCAAAAAATCTGCTGGAGAAAATACAAGGATCATTTCGGATCCTTGGGCCATGTCATGGTGCATCTTTGAGGGTTGTCCCTACCCCTGATTTTTCCGTGTTTAAAAAAAAAAAAAAGATTATGAGAAACTCCAGCATTTTCAGAATAAAATTAAGCCCAAGGTCTGCATTTCTCCACAACTCAAAAACCTCCATGTCCAAGAATCCTCCCGAGAAATCCTCCACATGGCACAAAGCCTCCACAAAGCCCCCTAAGGCTTTGCTTTCGATCCCAAACCCTTCAAGGCTGAGAGGTTGAAGGGGGTGTGGGGGAAAGCCAGGGCCGAGCAGGATCTGCCTCAGCACCCCCTTCGCAAAACCGCCTCGTTCTCCAGAAAATTCCATCCCCAGCAAAATTCCACCCGGCAATTTTGGATTCTCAGCCCAGTTTACGGGGATACCGAAAGGCGCTGGGATTCATCAGCTCCGGAGTGCTGCTCCAAGTGTCCTCTCCCTATTCATTCATGGAGAAGGAGGAGAATAAAGTTCACCTTACGCTCCTCCAGGAGGGAGGAAGATCCCACATCCACGGATGCCATGGCAAAGAACTGGGAGCTGCGTCCGGAGAAAAGGGACCAGAAAGGTGGGATCAGCAGACCAAGATCCAGCTGGGATGCCTGCGGATGGAGTCTTTTGGCTGGAGCCGTGGGGAAAGAGAATCCCGCAAACCCACCGGGCGTGGTCGGAGCTCTCATTCCTCAGAGAATCATGGAATGGTTTGGCTTGGAAGAGACCTTAAAGACCACCTAATTCCAGCCCCTGGGATGGGCTATCCCAGCTGGTGATGGAGCACACACCAAACCCCACAACGGTGGTGTGGGCACGAGAGTTTCCCTGGAGACAAAGAGGAGGAGAGCAGCATTCCCAGGTAGCCAATGGAAGCTGGAAATGTTAGAAAATTCCCATATTTTACCGACTCGATGCGTTTTCCTGGAGCACGGAGAGAGGACCAAAGGGAAGGATCCCTATGGATTGAAGTAACAGAGACGGGTCTCTCCTAGAGACAAAGCCAGGTTTAAAAAGAAACCAGTCCTTGGTCCTGCCAAGAATTCCAGAAACCGGGAACAGGGCAGAGCAAGAGGTGGCCACACTCAGAAGGGGATGGATGGGAAATTCCCAATCCATGGTGCAGCCGCTTCATCCCGAAGGAACAAAAACACCTTCCAGAGCATGGTCTGGTGGCAGGAATAGGGGAAAAGGCTTGGAAAAGGGATTCCTCCAAGGAAATCCCGAGGATTGCAAGACCTCCGCGGGATGAGCAAACACCTGAGGAGCTCCTGCAGAGCAGGTGAGGATTAGAGCTCCTCCAGGGAAGAGGTGACAAGGGCTGGGATGACGCCACAAGGTGATCCCAGCTTAAGGCCACCCCTTAAGGAGAAGGAAGCTGGAGAACCAGCGGCTGAGAGGGATTTCCTGGAAGAAATTCCCACTGGGAAGTGTTGGAGAGCTCCGAGGGATAAGTGGGATGTTACGAACCCCAGCCGAGGAGATTCCTTGAGCTGCTTGGAGGGACGGAGGAGGATGGATGGGAAAAACAAAGGAATCACGGTGCAGGATGGATCCTGACTCCCTGACATCCCTGGGATTCGCGCCCCATCCCTTTGGAAGTGGAGCCTGGATTGCAGCTCCGCCCAGCCCAGAGCGTTGCTGCCCGAGGAAGGGCTTCGCCTTCTCCGTGCCTCCCAGGACACCCAAAAACTCCCACCCTGGGTGGCACGGGAAGGCGGAAAATCCAACTTCAGGGATGTTCAGCTCCCAGGGTATCCCACAGCCACAATCCCACTCTGCCAGCAGAGCAAGCTCGGAGCTCGCGGGAATTTTGGGGTGGAAGGCGCTGTGAAATTCCACCAAACTTGTATTTTAGCCAGGAGCTCCTCCACTTGGCTTTTTTTTTTTTAATCCCTTGGAATTACTCTGGATTTACACCCCTGGAGATGACTGGTCTGAAGGAGCCAACCCAGCCCAGGAATTCTCTCCCCAGACCAGGAACAGGAGCCCTCCTCCATCCATGGAAGCTTTTCCCTGCTCCAGAGGCTTTTGCCCATGGATTTCAGGCTGCCAGGGCACGGAAAAGGGGCTGGAGCTGATGGCAGCTGGAATCCAGCCTGCTTGATGCAATTTTGGGAGCTGGCTCCGATGGATTGGGACGGTTTCTTTTCCACCGTGGGATTTACGAGGCACACGGAGTAGGTTGAACGGACGTGAAAGCAAAAAAAAATTCTAAAAACCCTAAAAAACCACCCTCTTAACAACCTGGGTTTTTTGTAGGAAAGGTCCATTCCTGCCACCTCCCATCCCTCCTTCCTCCTCCAGCCCTCTCCCCAATCCCAATCCTTCCCTCCCCCCCGGCCGAGCCCACAGCAGCTGGTTTATATTTGGCCGTAAATTTATGGCCCCTTTTGTGTTCTTAATCCCCTCGCAAACGATATGAAAGCCTCGGACCTTTCCACTCGGTGCTAATGAGCTCAACGCTTGCGTGCCTCGGAGGCAGAGCATTAATTGCGGTGTGTTAATGAGCGATGGAGCTTTGGACACTGAGACAAACCAGGGCCCGTTCCTCCGCTCCACTCCCTGCTCCCGCCTGGAATCTCTGGACGCCTCCCCAGCAATCCCATGGATTGCTTTTATTTTATTCCTTCTTTGCCTTTTTTTTTTTTTTCCTGAGCCGGCTGTGCCTATTTTGGGATGGCTCCACTGGAACACGAGTCTGGAGCTCTCCTGCCAAGCTGGATGATCCCAAGGAAAGTCTGAGTCCCACCTTTCCCGTGCGGATCCTGCGCCGGGAATCTCCTTCCTGGCCCCGGGCTCTGCTCAGACTTGACCTAAACCCTAAAGGCTGCGTCCTGGTCATTTCCAATTCCCATTTCCTTCTCCACCAGGATCCCTTGCAGGCACGGGAATGCTGAATTCCAGCTTCCCGCTGGAATTAGATCCCATAAAAGCAGAGCCTGCAGTACCCCCGAGATCAGGTTTGTTTTGCCCTCGTTACAGCTCCTTTCACCCCGGAACCAACACTCCCAAAATCTGGCATTTCATGGGTGGAAATGGGAATTGAAGAGGTTGACAAGGACGAGATGGGATCAGATGGGACAAGGATGGAGGGAAGAGCCAGGCTGGGACAGGGAATGGCAGAGGCGGCACCGCTGGGTGGCCAAAAGAAGAGCAGGATGGGGAGACCACCGGAGCATGGAGCAGGAGCCGGGAATGATCCCATCGCCCCTTCCCAGGCAGTTCCAGCAGGAGAGCAGGAGCTCCAGCCCCAAGGGATGACGTTCGTCCCTCATGGGGTGGGCAGGAACAGGGATCTGCCACCAAAACCCTGGAGCAAAGACCCTGCTCAGCCAGAGGTGGGAGCAACGGGGTCACTCCTGTGAGGAACCTGCAGGTGATTCCAGACAAAAATTCCACTGTGGAGCTCCGACTCCTACATCAACAGCAACAGGAGCAGCCTGGCCGGGATAAACATCCCAGGAGGGCAGGAGAGGAGTTTGGAGTTGCTTCTGTTTATTCCTCGTAAACGGCTCTGATGTCCCAGCTCCACCTGAGGTCAAGGTCGGAGCCGACAGTGGTGCCAGTAGCAATGAAGCCATTCCCTGCCGCAGGAATTCCCTGTTCCCAGCCTTCCATCCTGCCCCCCATCCCTGCTCCAGGCTGACTCCGTTCCCTGATTCCCTCTCTAATGACTGGAGAGTTCATTTCCCAAAACGGGGAGGTTTTCTCCAATTTATAGGAGTTTTCTCCAATTTATAGGAGTTTTCAATGCCAGTGACATCTGCAACGAAGCCATTCCCTGCCGCAGGAATTCCCTGTTCCCAGCCTTCCATCCTGCCCCAGATCCCTGCTCCAGGCTGACTCCAAACCCTCTCTAATGACTGGAAAGTTCATTTCCCAAAATGGGGAGGTTTTCTCCGATTTACAGGAATTTTGACAGCTTCCTGGAGGGGAATTTGATAAATTTGGGGTGGGAAAGCAGAGAGCTTCCATAGGGTTAGGATTGGGATTTGTTCCTGCTGAGCACCTCCGGCATCCCGGAGCCCTTTACCAACAGGATCAACCCTTCTGGATATTCTTTATGGAACAGGTTAATGAACCCATAAAGATCCCAAAAAACCAGCTGGGACAGGGAAACAGGAAGGAGAGAAGAGCTCCAACATCTAAACCACCCCACCTATCCCTGATCCCATCCAAGCGTCCTCCAGCGGATCCAGCGGCGGGAGCCGCAGTTTGCTGATCCCGGAGTTCCACCGAGGAGCTAAAATTCCTTGGAAAGCGCCACCGAGCAGCTGATTCCTGGCAAGATCCCAGAACCCTCCCGCAAGAACATGTTGGGTTTGGAGCTCATCTTCGCATCCCGGCGACAATCTGGAGACCACGGATCGCCTGCCAGGGAATGCTGGAAGAGGAGCTGCCAGTGCTTCTGGAAATAAATGCAACTCCGCGGGGCTTTGGGAAGATGAGAGGGATTTATGGCCATGGAGGTGATCCCGAGTGGTTGGGAGGGCAGCAGAGGTGGGTTCCGCGCTCCGCTTTTCCTCATTTTGGCCAAAATCCTGTGCCAGGTGAGGAATTCCACCTCGGTTTCTGGCAAGGTGAGGGAATGGAAAAGGAACAAGTGAGGGCTCGAGCCCTCAGAGATGAGGCAAAACCCGGAATTTAAGAGGGGGACTGGACACCAGAAAACCCCACAATGCTTTAAACTGGATCAATGTCCACCAAAAAGATTTCCCGGGAAATCCTCTCTACCTGGATCCTTCCAAACCTTTCAATAAATCTCTCAGGCGCAGCACTGTGGAAACTGGGGAATTCTGTGGAAAATTCTGCCTTTGCCGAGTTCTTTGCTTTGCTTGACCCTGGTGGGTCAAGAGGACAGCTCGGGCCAGGTTTAAGACTTAAGCTCATCCTATGTCCAAATCCTTTCTACTGAGAGCTCTCAGAGTTTCGGGGTGGGGAGAGTTGAAAGGCGAAGGCACCGAAGAACAAAAGCTCGGGGTTAACGAGCTCCGAAGAGGCCGCACCCGATGGGAAAAGCTTTAATCTGATCATCGGGATCTTGATAAGAGCAGAATGATCGATTTTTTTCACCCCGTTAGAGGCAGGCTCGGCTTATCTCTGTGTGCGGCTCGGGGATGGGTTTTTTAGGGAGAAGAGGATTCAGGGCTGCCGGGATCGGAATCGGGAGCAGCCCAGGGTGGGTGAGGCAGGGAAAGCAGCAATTAGCAGGAGATGGAGTGAAGAAATCGGGATAAACTCCGGAATTCCAGAGCTGAGCCCTCTCTGCTCAATCTCCAGCCGGTGAAAGAGAAAGCTTAAAGAAGAATGAACTCCCGGAGCATCCCAGAGCTGCTGATCCCGGGAAAAGAGTTTGGGGGAGCTCAAAGAGCACCGAGGAGCGGGAAAAGGGGCCGGGGTCATCCTGGGACAGGGTTTTGTTGGGATATCTGTGCTCAGGAGGCTCTTGGCCACCCCTGATGGGGGAATTAGGATTTAGGAGTTAACTGGGATTTAGGAATGAATTAGGAATTGGGATCCTTGCCAGCTTGGAATCACAAGCGATGCCAAAAATGATGGAATTATGGAATGGCTTGAGTTGGAAGGGACCTTAAAGATCATCGATTCCCGCCCATTCCGTGGGCAGGGACACCTCCCACTGTCCCAGGTGGATCCAAGCCCCAGTGTCCAGCCTGGCCTTGGGCACTGCCAGGGATCCAGGGGCAGCCACAGCTGCTCTGGGAATTCCAGCCCAGCCCCTCCCCACCCTCACAACTCCTTCCCGACATCCAACACCTAATCAGGATGGAAAAAGGCTTTTGAGGTGCACGGCGGAGATCTTTAGGACTCAAAATATTCCAACAGCTTTGGGTTTCAGAGTTTAGGGTGGGCCAGGTGGTTTTTCCCGGTAGGAAAACCCCAGGAGTGAGAACACCAGGAAGAGCCAGGGAGGAGAGAGGCTCTGCCGGGTTCGTGCCGCTGGCATCGCTCCTGCTGGAGCTGGCGCTGCCCAGCCCAGCCGTGGTGCCAGTTCCAAACCCACCAGGATCCCACAGAGGTCAGGCTTCCCTTTTCCATGACCCCATTCCCATAACCCACACTCCCCCGTGCCTGCTTGAGGCCGGAATTCCATGGTTTTATCCAGGCCATCTCAAGCAAAGGCCACTTTTTCAGGAGCCGAAAATAATCCGGATGCGCAGGAGGGCGAAAGGAGCAGGGAATGGGCACAGAGGCACCTTCGGATCTCTGCCTGATCCCACTAAACCTGCCCGGGACAGGGAATAAACCTTCCCTGGATGGGGAATAAACGGGAACCAAAGCGGCTGCCGAGGAAAAGGCATCATTCCCATATCCCTGCGCTTCTCCTGCTCCTGGATGGAGGCAGCCCCATCACCCTTCCTCTTGGACAGCAAGGTTGGAAAAATATCCCCATCCTTCAGGAAAAACCCCGAAATCGGAGGAGCTGAGTTAGGCCTGGCTTAGGGCAGGGACAGACACAGCTTTTTTTTTTTTTTTTTTGTGGTGTCGCTCCTAAAAATTGTGACTAATGGGTGTCATGTGCTGTTTGTTTTCCCATCGTCTCCCCCAGGAGAAAAGAGGGGAGGACGGGGTTTGGGGAGGGATTTTGCAGGCTCCAAAATCGGAAACGCGGCTGGAGCAGGGAGCAGAGCGGAGCTGGCCTTGGGGGCAGGGATGGGGACAGCCTCGTGTCCCCAGCAGCGTCACCAGCGCAGAGCTGGGGGGACACCCCTCCCCTCTCCATCCCAAATCATTCCCAGCCCAGATCCAGCTGGGACAGAGCCCGACCCGCGGAGGATGGGGCGTGACGGCCGCGCCACCACTGCCGCCAGCCCCGCGGCAGCGGCGACACGGGGACAGCCCCCACCCCTGCTGGGGCTCAGCGCCCCAAACCAGGCTGCCCTGGGGGCTCTGAGGGGGGGTCTCACCTCAGGGTGACACAAAAGGTTCCCCGCACCCCAAACCAGGCTGCCCTGGGGGATCTGAGGGGGGAGGGTCTCACCTCAGGGTGACACAAAAGGGTCCCAGCACCCCCCCAACCAACGCTTCACCCCGGGACCCCCATCGGCATCCCAAATTCCCTGAAATCCAAGGAAGATCTCCGCACCGCGAGACCACCCCCTCCAAAAAAAACCCCCTTGGGGTGTCCCTGCAGTTCGGGGGGGTCGGGGGGCGGGGGTCACAATCCCCCCCCACCTCTGCCCCATCGCCCTTTTAAGAGCCCGCAGCCCCTTCACGCGTGTCCCCATCGCGGGGAGCTGGCCAGGGAGCAGGGGGGGCCACACGCGGGTCCCCCCATCCCCATCCCACCCCATCACCCCTTGAAATCCCTCACGGGATCAGCGCGGCCGCGGCGCCCACGCGGGACCCCCCCCTCCCCACGAGCGGGGGACCGAGGGGGAGAGAGAATAAAGGGAAAT
>VZTI01000785.1:0-17538 GCA_013397865.1 Struthidea cinerea
GCATCACTGACCCCCACACACCCACATTCATTGGTCCCCACAGATTATTTCAGTGAGTGGCCTGCTGGAGCAGCAAAAAGGCAAAAAACAAAGACTGGGGGGGGAAGGCATTTTCTGAAGCTGTTTCTGTTAAAAATGTCAGTGGGAAATAACTGCATAAAGTGAAATGTTTTATTTTCTGCTCTGTTACTTCTGGTAGTGTTAAGAGTGCTTGGTGTGAATTTTAAATAATGAGCATTGAGTTATGGGGTTTTGAAGTCTGCTGATTGTGAAATTAGAAGAAAATTGAAGCTAACAGATACATTGATCTTCTGTGTTAAGGTTTCATGTCTTGTGATGGGGCAAAGCGGCCAGTGAGACATTCCACAGGGGACAAGGCCCTTTGGCAGGGACAGGGTTGCACTGCAGATGTGGCCAGCTGAGACTGGCCCTGCGGCTAGCTCCTCTCCCTGCTTGAAGCTCCGGAACAACCTGACCCTCTTGCAGCTGTGGCAGGGATCAGGATAATTACCCTGTGGCTGGCGAGGCAGGCGCTGCCTAATGCCACTCCAGCTGAGCTGCGAGGGAAAGGGGGTTAAGCTGGGATAATGTTCCAGCCTCATCCTGGCAACTGACAGCATCACCTCCTAGCCTGCTCGCTCCAGCTGGCTCCAGGAGAGCAGGAACATACAAGTTTATGCCTCTGACCTTACTTAAGGATAGTGTGCAGCTCGCTGGTTGCTGCTATGTTGCCAGGACAACCTTCATATTTATTCATTTATTTCCAACTTCAGTCTGATACGTTTTCTGCCCTGTCCTGGCTGGAGTGGTCTGTTTGGCACTGAGGTGGGCTTTGGTGGGCTTCAGATGTATCTTGTGTAGCAAACTATTCTACAGGAAAACATGTTACATCCCCCTACCCAAAGTCATTAGAGAGAGCTCTGTCTTGGATTTTAGAATGTCAGTTGGAGTGTATCTATGCATGTCCACGCACAGGTATTAAGTGTTGCACTTGTTTGTGCATTTTATGCTATTAATGGATAACATCTCTCAGTGTTCTCTAGTTCTACCAGAGCAGTTTAGACTCTGTTCTCTCCTTTCCCCGGTATTCCCGTGCCTTTTGGGGGACTTGTTTGAATGTATCTACCTGTAATTATGGCTTAAATACTCCTCTCAATTTTTTTATAAGCATGAATTACTTGTTCCATGTGTGAATATTATTGCAGAATACATGCGCTTTAATGATATCTTTGGGAATCTATGTACAATTTAAACCACAAATTGTAAGAGGCAGTAGAAAATCTTTGTTAATGTTGTTTTGCAGTAGAGGTATGTTTTGAAATGTACCAGTAATAGAAGCTTTGCTGTAAAGAGTGACCAAGTGTTTTGTTTTTTTTCCACCTAGCTGTCCCATTTCCTCCAAGTCACCGTCTCACAGCCAAGGAAGTGTTTGATAATGATGGAAAACCTCGTGTGGATATCTTAAAGGCACACCTTATGAAGGAAGGAAGACTGGAAGAGAGTGTCGCTTTGAGAATAATAACAGAGGGAGCTTCAATTCTCCGCCAGGAAAAAAATTTGCTGGACATAGATGCACCTGTCACAGGTTAGTGTGGAGTTACGGTGATGGAGAGGTGTGGTTGCTGGCTGGGACATGTTCAGTAATGCATTAGTGCCTTCCTAAGGTACTCAAAGGCAGCTGAAAATCAGTTGTTCTCTCCAATACTTGATTCGCTCTTTGTCTGCTACCACTGGATAATGGAGGCCCATCAAGCAGCTTGTAATTTAGAGGAAAGGATTACATCTGCTGAGCCCTTTCTGTTTCTAAGGCAGAGAACATTTTTAGTCTTTAGCAGAAAATAAGAACTACTTTCTGAAACTTAAGAAGTTACCTGGGATTTTGCACCAGGTATTAATTCTGTGATTTTATTGATGTTACTTATCATAGTAGGACTGTTCAGACATACAGACAGCATTGGGCTCTGGATGTCATGAAGTTCAGCAAGGCGAGGTGTAAGGACCTGTACGTGGCTCGGGGCAACCCCAAGCACAAATAAAGGCTGGGCAGAAAATGGGCTAAGAGCAGAGGTGATGAGAAGGACTTGGGGATGTTGGTGGATGAGAAGCTCAACATGTCTTGGCAATATGCACTTGCAGCCCAGAAAGCCAGCTATGTCCTGGGCTGCATCAAAAGCAGAGTTGGCAGCAGAGCAAGGAAAAGGATTTTGCCCCACTGCACTGATGAGACCCCACCTGCAATGCTGTATCCAGCTCTGGGCCTCCCGACATAAAGGAGCGCATGAACCTGTTGGAGCGAGTCTGGAGGAGGTCCATGAAGATGCTCAGGGTGGTGAAGCACTTCTCTGCAGACAGGCTGAGAGAGCTGGGGCTGTTCAGCCTGGACAAGTAAAGGCCTCAGCAAGACTGTACAGCACCTTCCAGTACCTGAAGGGGGCCTAAAGGAAAGCGAAAGAGGAAATTCTTTAAAAAGCATGTAGTGACAAGACAAGGGGTAGTGTCCTCAAACTGATAGATGGTGGTTTTAGATTAGATATTAGGAAGAAATTCTTTACTAAGAGAGTGGTGAGGCACAGGTTGTCCAGACAAGTTGTGGATGCCCTGTCCCTGGAATTGTTCAAGACCAGGCTGGATGGGGCTTTGAGCAACATGGTCCAGTGGGGTTTGCCCTGCTCATGGTTAGGAGGGTTGGAACTAGGTGATACTTAAGGTCTCTTCCAACCTAAACCATTTTGTCATTCTGTGAGGGAATGATGCTGTCAGATTAAGTGGAAATTTTAATTAGATGTTAAGGAAAATAAGAAGTGCAGGAAAAAAATAGCAGAATCCCAGTTTATATTGCCTGGGGGATTAATGAAGTGTGCCGGTTGCAGAGCCCATCCTGCCCTTGACTATCAAACACTACCACCCACTCATTAATCCTCAGGAAATGCCTTCTATTTGAATTTCCTTCTCTAATTGTCTCCTGTCTCTGTCTGCATTCTGAATGTATGAATGCATTTGCTTGCTCTAATGTGCCTCCTCCCATATTTTGTTGTTGCTATTGGATATGAATGCATTTTTGACAACTAATTGATCTGTAGCATAGAAAGTTAGCTGGGGGATAAAAGGTATCTAATTCCAGCCAGTTTAAACTATGAAGCCAAAGTATAAAACTTGATTTAAGAAGGCAGGTCCTTTTGTCACTTTTGCTTCTCGAGAGCCCTGATAAAAGTACAGGAAATAGTCGTTTGCTGCAGAAGAATGGCTACCAATTTTTATTAGCAATACTGGTAACAATCACCAAAAACTACATAGAAATAATAAAACCTTCATTTTCGGGAAACCTTCTCTGAAACTGAGTGTAGTATCTGGACTAGAATGATGCACAAGTTATTAAAGCTTGTAATTTTAAAAATGACATAGAGGATTGTAGCTTGACCTGGAGAGGTAATATGTATAATTTTTAAAATAATACTTAGCTTGTCATGCTGCTGTACAGTTCTGATGGAAAAGATGTCAATCATGTTGCAGCTCATGGATGAATAAAGAAAATAGAATGAATAAAAGGATCCCCTTAGTCAACTGAGAGTAGAATTCTGCAGATTTTTTTTTTTTTTTGACACTTCAGGACAAATGGAGGAAGTTGTACAGGTGCAGTATCTGTTGTCCATAACTGAGTGGCAGACGCACAGAAAATTTTAGGGTTTTTTTTTTCTTTTCTTTTTCTTTTTTTTTTTTTTTTAAAAATCCATTGAGAGATGTAGACTGTAGGAGGACAGCTCTGGTGTGTTGTGTACCAGCTGATCTCCATAAGCCCGTGTTTAATGTTCTCTCTTTCTCTTTTTAATATTTCTCTTTAAATTTTTTTTCTTAAATGCATTTGAAGGTGTTGGAATTGTTCTGAATTATATTTTGAGGATTAATCTCCTGAAGTTTATCGCATTGTATAACACTGATATAATATAAGTCTTTGATTCTTTTTTCAGTTAAGCCTATACCTTGCTTTGTTCCTGCTCTTGAAATTATTCTCACGCAGTGATTGTGATACTGCAGCATTCTTCAGGGTGGCTGGTAGCTACTCTCTTTTAAGCCAGCATAGGAAAGCTGGGCTCCTGATGTGTGTTAGCAGGGTAGCTGAGAAGTGCTAATCTTCTGGATGAAGAAACATGAAAGCTGTAGTTATGAAAGTGATCATGAAAAGAAGGAAGAACTTAAATTGTGAGGGGGAGGTTGAGAAAGCTTGTGAGGCATGTTGTTGTGGGCCTGACAATTTTCTTTGTATGAGTAGTGTGACAGCAGGTGACTGGATAAAGAGAATATCAACTGACTGATGATGTGGTGGAAGTGCCAGATATACAGGCAGTCAGGAAATAACTGTGCAGTACAGGAAAGCTTTTTTCAAACATTGGAAAGAACAAACAAAACCACTGATAGAGTGGATAAGAAAATAAATTTTAGGTTTTATAAAAGAGAAGAAGTCCTGTTGAAGAATGACAGTCATAAATCACTAATAAACCCCCCTTTATGGGGGCATTCTTTGTGGGAGAGGCATTCATCTTTTAAAAATATATTCCTGTAGCTGGTTTATAAGATGATGATCATCAAAAAGAAGAAAAATAGAAGAGTGTAACTGTAGAAGTAATAGCACTGTGGATTATTAGAGTGATACACTTGATAAACGTTAAAGACTATGAAAAGTTCTTTCTTAAAGCCTCGTGCAGCCATCCAATCATTTGAAATTTCACTTTCGTTTATTTTAAGGGGTGATAAAATTGTCCTCAGAAAAAGTGTCAGAGTTCTGTTTATAAGTAAAGTCATGTGCAGTGAAGTGGGTACATACAAAGCCTGAATTTGAGTGAAAAAATGATAATTGGGCACGAGTCATGCAAAGAGCTTTAATGTGGAATGCACAATCAATTATTTTGCATTTATGTATAAAACTTTACTCTGTGTCTGTGGTTAGCTGGAACTATCAATGTGATTGTCACTTTGAATTAATACATTTTATTTTCAAATTTGGCAAGGTTATAAGCCTTTTGAAGTATTTCTGAGGAACCCATTTGTGAGCTTAGCTCAAATTCCCATCATTTGCTCCATGCATACACACATGCACAGTTCACGGCTTGCAGCCGCAGGGAGCTGTTCCTGCAGTTGTTGTTACACTGGGCTGCTGCTCACTGTCTAGGAATGTGAACAGAGCCTGAAATAAGAGACTCCAAGTTCTCTGTTATCGGGACTCTTCTTGCATCTGGGAAGTGTTGAGCCAAAGTTGTCTTGACTGATTTCATCTGTAACCTCTTTACTTGGAGACTTGTGAACTTCATTTTAAGCTTATGTTTTGAATGAGATTGATCTACCACTAGACTACAGCTGTTCAGTGGAAAGATGTTTCTATGGCAGCCTTAGAATTTCCAGTCCTGTATTATGTTCATGACAGCATAATGACACGTGGAAAAATTGGCTCATTTTTAATGTTTGGGTTTTTTTTTTTCTGGAAGGCTAAGGAAGTATATCTCTGAACCACTCTGATGGCAATATTTGCTGAAGTCGCACTCCAAAGTACACTTGGGAATGCCAGATTTATGATTGAGTGGGTATCTTTATGTAGCCTTATTACAGAGGTTCATTACTATATAAAGTGATTTTGGGCAAGTCATATATGCTCCCCTTTCTTTGCATGATGACTGACTGCATGGTTTTATGGGCTCTCACTTCCAAATCTAAAACATGCTGCTTGGGTACTGACCATTCTTAACTGCATGCCAAGCATGTGTCCCTTTGACTTCAGTACGTGGGTGACTTTCTCTCTCTGTTAATGTATGTACATATTTCTGAATATTACAGAATTAGCTATTTTATATTTTAAGTTCTTTAGGTTTCTAAATGGATTGTGTCAGAAAACAAGTTTAGGTAAAACTTGATGACAGTGTTGTCTTGCTTGGCTCTCAGTCTGTAAAATGGACCTTTAGCTCACCTGTGTTTTGAAGACAGACAGTAAATGACACATGTTTATGAGATATTGCTGTGCCGAGCAGTGTTGAAAATACGTAAGCAAGTTGTCTTCAGAGCAAGGTTTGCAGAAGTTTTGTAAGTAAAGCACATGTTGCACAAATGAAGAGAGCAGAACTTGAATTGCTCACTGCATGAGTATGGTTCATTCCATCCACTGCATGGAAAACAATTCGTAGCATAATGTATATGCAAGAGAGGTTGTATTTGAAGCTTTAATTCTGTCACATCCTAAATGTGAAGACTGGTCCTTTTCAAAGCAACCAAACCTCCACTTTTAGAACATGATAAATTGTTGTTTTCCGGCATGTGCAAAAATTGCCAGCTACAACAGGTTAAGTAGCATTCTTAATCTGTAAGGGCTGGGATTAAGATGCAAAAAACAGAGAATCATATTGCAGAGTTGGATTTTAACAGCAAAGTAGTTAATGAAAACAGCCAATTTCAGCTTTGAAGCTAACATGCTGTGCTGTACAAGCTTCCCACCTTAACATTTCTGTGATTTTAATGTATACCTCCTTAAACGATATACTTAACTACAGGATAGACCTAGAACTGTAAAGTGAAATATTTATCTATCACTGTACATCTTTGCTTGTACCTTTTAGATTATTTTCCTTGAGGATATTGTTACATTTACAGATACTTAATGAAAATAGCATGATACCTCTTGCACATGTGACTGCACAAGTGAATAAGCTTGTAAGATGTATATTAGTGCTTTAAGATAACTCTTTTTTCCCTGTTGATATCTATTTTAAAAGTAACTAAGGTGTGCTCTTTTTTCTTGTCACATTTGTCATATCTCATTTTTTTGTGCTCAGTGTGCAGTTCTTTTAGCTGGCCCTGCCCATCAGTACTAACAAGTATCCTCCAGTAAACTAAGAACACAAAAACCTAACTCATATACATCTTTATAAACCTGTGCTTTTTGACATATGGAAGTGTAATGTATGAATATTACCGAGGCAGCCGTCTGTGTACAGCTGTTCTCGATTCTGTTTGTGGGGCTGCCACCCCAGCAGTGTCCCTGACAGTGGTTTCTGACCTGGTGACCGTAGCCAGGCTATGCGCAGGCACAGGGGCCAGCATCTGCTACTCCTTCATGTAGAAAAAATGGAGAACAGGTAAAACAGCATATACTTTTGTTTTAAACCTTCACATACTTCATCAAGGAAGTCCTGACTCTGTGCTAGCCTGTGTTGAAAGCTTCCTGATCTGCCAGGTGCATGCAGCTTGGTAAGTGACGAGGGGAGAGCATCAGGGAAGACAGAATAAAAGCTTATTCTTGCAGTGTAGAAAGTGTCTCAGTCGCTGCAGAACTCCTTGGCCATATTGTTTTCCTCTATTAGTCCTGTTTTTTGCAGCTCCCATGTTTATGGCTGTGGTAGATGCAAGGAAACCACTGCTGTTTGCAGAGCCTTCCTTCCTATTCCCTTTGCATCACATAATGTAAGGTAGGGTATGTGTTTCCAGTAGGTTTGGGAGTACTAACCTTGTGCATGCTAGGGGGAAATGCACCCACTTGCACTATTATTGAGTGTCTTTGGGTAAAAAATTCCATTGGCTTGGTTGATGTCCCAGCATTACGCAGACCCAGCTTAAATACCTGAATTGCTTGTAGTGTTTGTGTCTTTGTGAACACACAGGGAGCTTTTGCAATTCAAACTCTAAATTGATGGGAGGGGAAACGTTGTAGGCATTTGTAGACAATTTGGGAACAACTGTGGCAACTCAGTTGACCTTTGGCAACTTTTGTGCATTACAGGTCCATAAAAATTACAGAATGAAAGCCCTTTCCTGCCAGCATGTGCCTTTATGATCTTTGAGGCTTCCCAGATATTCTCTGGGTACTTTATTCCATGGGATGGTAGGGTGTCCTGGGCCTGAATTTTTCCTCATGTTCCACATGTATTTTTCCTTTGCCCAATTTCTCTCACTTGGTAGCACGAAATAATTTTAGTAGGTTGCTAGTGCTGTAGAAGTTAAAACTTTGTAAACAGCAAGAATTTCTAGATAACATGGTCAATGTTAAGATGAATTAATAAAAGTATTTATGCCTGTATTGTAGTAAAAGGGAATAGTATTAAAAATTACATTGAATTGTAGCATACGTGTCAATGATCTGATCCAATCTGAGAGTCAAACTAAACCAGTTCTTTCTGAATTTTACCTTTGAAGCAGTTTAAGATAGAATTTCAGCATGGAAAATAAGTGAGGTTGCTTATTAGAGACCTACATGTATTGCAAGATCTGTCCATATTAGCACAGCAGAGTTTGTCTGAAATTAACAGTTCAGTAAAAGTACTTTTATTTAAAATGTCTTTATTTCACCATTAGAGTTAAGCCCTATGTACTGTGATTACTACTGAAGAAACTATTGAATTCCCAGGACATGTATAACTAAAATTTTTACATATGTGCCATGAAAAAAATCACATACATGCTCAAATAGTAAAGCGTTTCTGAATGGCTGGTGTCTTCAGACATACAAGTCTTAAAACTTAATTGCTGGTTTGAAGTCTAGATACCTGTAACTTCTGAGGAGATAAGAATTACACTTTTCCTTTCTTTGCCATAAGACATACAGTAAAGCCATCTCTAAAAAGCATCTTTAATTTTGTTTGTGGTACTAAAAGTGAGCGTGGGATGGGGTCTGCCCTCAGAACAGGATGCAGGTTACAGTACAACACTTTTTTCTGTATCTTGGAGATGCATGAGAGTTGCAAATGTTCCTGTATGAGTTTATCAAATCAGTTTGATTTGCTGTGTTATACTGGTGAAACACTCCCTGTGTGGACTAGTAACACCTGAGACCTGGACACATTTCTGCAAATTATTCTCATTCTCAGATTTAATGGCCTGTGGTTAATTCTCCTTCATCATAGGAAAGTTAACTTTGCCTGAAGTGAGGTAAAAGTTTGAAGTAAACTTTGACTTGTTTCTTTCTTAGTATCAATTCACAATCTCGTTTGCATAGGTGAGATTTCAGGAGAACAGATGGAACTGGGAAGTGGAGGAAAGTGAAAGTATTAATAGCACCATCTACTCTTGTATGAATCTTGAAAACAAATGATAGTCTAGTTGTTTTTACATGCTTTTACTTGTTTTTACTGTGTAAGGCAGATATGCTTTCTCACATTAATTAGACTTTATAAAGAAATGTTTGCCATAATTTTTTAAAAGGTGTTAGATATACTCTTTTCTCAATGTAGCATAAATACAGTTTGCTGTTGCAACGATTATTTCCCATTACGTTATCACTGTTGAATGTCATTAAACTACAGAAAACCTGCATTTAAATTTACGTTAAAAATAATTTACCATATCAACACACTGCTAAAGTGAACTTGATTGGTTCCTTTATTTGGGTTGCTGATTAAAACTGATACTACTCCAGCTATTTTGCGTGCTTTATTGAGAACTCATAAGGTATTAAATCACTTGTGGCTTAAAATCTGGGACTTCTGTAAGAAGGTGAAGATGTAAGGCTGTATGTATTCAGACTTTTTTTTATCTGTTCCTTCCGTAAGTGCTTCTGTTGGTTCCAGATACAGTTTGAAATATGCCTGCCTGCATCCCTGGTAGAACAAAGCAATTGTGTCTTGTAGCTTAATTGAGCTGCTTCAGCCATTAGCATCTGACATTTTGGCAGAGCTGATGTTTTCTAGTAGCAGCTGCTTAAATCTGTCATTATTGCCAAGACAGTGGATACTACTGATGGTATTCTTTACAACTACCTCACTTGTTCTTATAAACGTTCTATCTATGGTTCGCTTTCTTTGGTGCAAAAATTGTAGTCAAATAAGCCAAACTGAGATTGTGGAATCTGAGATTCCCTTCAGATACGGAGCTTAATTTGATGCTGTGAAATGGAAGATCAAATATATATTGGGCTTCAAGTCAGCACAGAAATTGCATTGATTAAAAAAATAACCACCAGCAAAAATACAAAAACAACTGCTTGCAAATACCTAAGCCTTTAGGATTTTGTTCTTGCCATCTTTTATTTAGTATGTGGGTGGTTCATCATGTAAATACTGACAGCACAGTATAGCACATTAGCATTTCTTCTAGGACTGTTGCAAGCAGACAGAGTACATCATAGCAGTGCTGTTTATTATAGCTTTGTAAATCAGGATTTTTACTTGCTTTGCAATTTTGTAGTCAGTGGCACAGCTTGAGTTAGAAGTGGGTCTTTGACACTTGGGTTCTTTTTTGAAAATAACCATGATGTTCGTATTGTGTAATCCTCATTAAGAAGAGAGAACCTTTGTTCTTGCCTTTTATGTTCTCTTAGCTTTGCCCAGTTACTCCTCCTTTTGATTCTCACCTCAGTTAATTTAACTCAATCTTAGGTCATAGACTATGTTAGTAAGGGATGTGGGAATGCAGTGGGATCACTGCTGAAATCACAGCCACCCATGTTCCTCCTTCCATCCATTTTGGATGGAGGAGCTACTGAAATGAGTAAGAACTAGAAGGAGGCAGAGGGAAATTCCAGCCTATGTTTGCCTTCCCCCATGGAAAATAAAAAAATCTACCAGTCACGCATGAACCAGAGTTTCACGCTTTATTTGAGTGTGAAATAAGTACAGAATCATGATTTATATGTGTGTGAGGCTGAAAGGGGGATTGATTTGGTCTTAATCACACTGTACCTGCAACAGCTGTAGAGTGACTGCAGTGTAGAAATCAAGGAAAGGAGTCGGAGTATGAGGGGGTGGACTAATAGCAAGTCAGAGACAAACAGCGTTTTGTGTCAGCTGATTGTTGCCATTGGAGGTACCACCGTGTTCATCTGAGTTGGGAATCGCTGTGCAGAGGTGTGCCTGTGTTGTTCAGAGTCCGGTTGTGCATTTGAAGCTAACACCAGCTGTCTCTTGCCTTCATCTGTGCCTTAGTTTTGTGTGTCCAACCTTTCACCAAAACCTGCTGAGAAGTATTGGCTAGTGCAAAGGAGATAACTAATAGGTTCCTTCTTAAAGAGATACTATAAACATAACCTGTCATTTCTTAGAGCATAAATCAGAGAACATCAGAAGCTGGAAATTATAACTGGATGTTATTCTGGGGTGGGTGGTTCTTCTACTTCTTCCTGCCTTTACATGCTGTTTCATTAACATTCTAATTATTCTAAGAAATACTACCAGAGCTGAGACAGATGCTTTCTCTATTTGGTTTTCTGCATTTATCCAGAGAAAACACTTACAGAATAATTTACAAGTGTATATAATATCCTCTGTGAAGATACTGCCTTTTTAAATGAAAAAGAGGACTGCTATAGTTCAAAACATTTTAATTAGTTTTTAAAAAAATATTTTAAAATGTTCTTTACACTGAAAAATCCATGATCTCCAAATAAATGTACCAATTATGAACATTAATTTTGCTGACCAGTAACATCTTTTCAATCTGCAGTCAATTTCAGAAAGTCTTGGGAAGTGTCACAGGGGATTCTGGCAATAATGTACATAATTTGTACTGGTAGTGTGTCAAGCCATAACATTTTCTTTTGACACAGGAGTCATTATGTGCATCTTTTAGGGCATTAAAACATTAAATGGTGAGTTTCAAATTAGTCCTTGGTGCTCTCTCTGTTATGACTGTGTTTGCTTCTGCTTCTCTCTTCTCTTAGCTTTGGGCATCTAAATCTAGTTGAAATTCATGTATTGATACCGCTTGGGGTGCTAATTGCTTCCTGATAAAATGTTCTTGATATGTTAGGAGGATCTTACTTCTCATCCGCTAAAGAAGATTCAGCAAGAATGGAATTTTCAAGAGGAGGCTATGTCTTATGCCATTTTGTCTTTCCCATTCTTTATTGCATATAGAGCTTAGCAGTTGTTATGAACCTTGTGGATTGCTTGGCTTAAGTCAGTGTTGTTCCTTCCTGTGAGATTTTTATAGATCCAGCTGCGTCATCTTTAAAGCAGGCAACCCAAGGGCACAATGGCAGAGGACTAAGCTCCAGTTTCAGAGCCCTTGTGTGAGTCCAAACCCGCCATGGTGCTCAGCATGAGGGAAGGTGCTGTGGAGAATCCTTCTTGCTCATTAGGTGTACCAGCATTACTGCTTTCAGATGGTACTTCTGAAAGTTGCCATGCTGAAATTTTGACATTCATTCTTACACCTCACTCCAAATCTATTTCTGAAAAAAATTTTACCTTTACAAATGGAAAACACCACAAAAGTAATGCTTTATTCAGAATAGGTCGAATTTAGATATCAAAATGAAATGCTTGTGAGAGTTCACTACAGGAGGTTATTCATCCAGACCAAAAAAAAAAAAATTTCTGAATAATCAAGAAGATAAAATTCAGTGAACTGTGTCAGATTTATTCTTTATTAACCTGTATTAAGAAAGAACACTGAAGTGTATAATTTTTAGTCTATAATATTAAAAAACCTGAAGAAAACAACACATAACACATTTCAGCTCATTATTTATGCATGTTCTCCTTTGTGTTTGGTGCCCTCTGTACCTACAGGTCAAGAGCAGCAGTGTGGTGACTGGGGTTGGGGACATTGCTGGTAGCCATAGAAATGAATCCTGTGACTTCAGCTGTTGACAAAGTGGCAGAACACTTTCATTTTCTTTCTGCTTGGCTTGATTCCTGTCACAGGCAATAGCTGGAGTTGTCTAGAGCAATAAATTATGAAAGCTAATGTAGCTTCTTTGTTCCACTTCATTTATTTTGGTTCTCATCAGACTTTAGGAGGGGGAAAAAACTAGCCTCAGTGCTGGGTACACAACTGAAAGTATAGAGAGGAAGACCTAAGAGCTGTTTGTGAGATCAGCCAGCATACGTAAAACAAGGTTATATTTTTTCCCCAAACAGTCTAAAAAACTCCAGTTGAAAGGGTAAAACTCCTTTGAAGAGAGAATAATGTTTCGATTCTAAACAGATAAGAAAATATTTGTCGCTAAAAGGCAGTTAATTAGCAATGCCTATGGCAGGAGATAGCCAGAAATTTTACTTGAAATGAGATGAGCATGGTAAGAGTGTTGAGGTGAGACTCGGTTGCTCTCTAAGTACAATAAAGCAAGCATTGTTATAGATTTGGGTGTAGTTTGTGTGCTATATTTGTTACTGTAATGATTGATACCAGATTAAGAACAGGTTTGTCGTCTACTGTTTCTTGTAGAACTGGAGTTAGGGGTGGTTTTTTGTTTTGTTTTCATTAATATATCTGCTAAGGGAAATAGGCTTGCTCATTATAGTGGAAAAACTGAAATTTACAAGCACACATAGAGGTTAGTTATGGCCAAAACCACCTCTTAACAGGGACCAGTATCAAATGTAATTAAATCCTGTGTAAATCAGTAGTCCCTCTGAAAGTCCAATGTATTGCACCTGGATTTTATTGGAAAAATTAGCGACAAATCATTAAGGAGATGTGTGGGGAGATGGCATCAAGCATCATGCAGAATACTTATATGGCTCTCGGAATCCTTGTTGAGGGAGCAAATGTGTTGTCAGTAAAATGATGATTTCAGCAATGAAAAATGACTTTCAGATCATGGACACCAATCCAGGTCTTCACTAGCGCTTCTTTTTCTAGTATAGAAGCTTGAGGTTTCAGAATACAAAGGCTCTTATCAAATGCAGGATCTCCTGTTGAACGCATGATCTTAAAATGTAACTGGTTGAAGATGCCATCTGGTGGCATGTGTTTGGTGTATCTGGCTGCTTCCTGATGCACCTGCCATCAAGGCCATATATTCTTCAATATGCAAGAGAGGAAGGCCACAGTGGTAAGGCCAGAACACAGAGATCTCTAGCTGTTGCTATGGGCACAGGCTGGAAGATGACCACAAGTGTGGGAGAGTGGATAAGCATAAGCAATTCATGCAAGTCAGCCTTTTACTTTGAAGTCTCCTTTTCTAAATAAGCATTTGGGAAAAATGTCAGGTTATCTTACTTGGGGAGGCAGTGAAGAATAAACTGGATTTCTCTTGGACTGAGGCAGCAATGAAGTGATGAAGATCTGGAGCCTTTGCTTGCTGCAGATTTTTATGGTAGAAGGAAATGTGTTTCAGTTACATAAACAAAACTTGGGGGGGGTGTGTGTGTTGTAAAACCTCAAGGTCTGTATATTCTTTTATCTTTAAGAATATCTGGAATATGAATATCACCTTTCCTAGTTTTTTGGTAAAGCTTTTTTCCTTTGAGGAGAGCTTTTCAGGTCTAACATTAATCGAATGGGGAAAGGTTAAAACTTTGTAGCAGTTATTCACTGGGCTGTTGAAGTTAAGTTACCCACTTTAGCTAGTTTAAACAAAATCAAAGCATTAGTTTGCCAAAAGACATCTATCTTCTCATAACATTTGCAGGTTCTTTGGCTCTTAATTCATCACACTCTTTCCGTAGGCACCACTGACCTATTCTCCAGGCTGCAGCTTTTGTCAGCATAGGTTTCATTCAGTAATGAAGGCAATGTTATTTTTGATTTGTTCTTCTCACATTAAGCCCTTTTCTTAAAATAATTTAGGTTGACCAGTACCTTTGAAAATCACATTGTGCTCCCTCTTGTTCAAAACAGGGCCAGGTTCAAAGGTAGATTGGACTAAATTCTGCCACGTGTTTTCTTAACTAATCCATCTTCTTCTTTCCAACTTACACACATTTGTCCTTCCCTTTCAACATGATGTTTCTGAACAGACTTCCTGCTATTCCATCTGTGTGGTGAAAGAGGGAGGTTAACTCCTCACAAAAGCTATCATATTCTTCAAGCATCAAGACCATCCCTCATGACTATGCTTCTTACTGTCTGTTCCTGTTTTATCAATTATCCATATTGTCTGTTTTGCTCCAAGAACCCCAGTGACTCATCTGAGCTCAGACAGTTTCATTCTAAGCTTCTGAAACATTTCTTTGTTTCTTCACAGAAGAAGGATCATATGCAGTTTCTTTTACCTTTTTGTTCTTTTCCCTTGGTGATTTTATACTTGAAAAATCTGGCCTTGGAAGAGTCATTCTCTGAGCACTGAGATGTCTCTTCTCTCAAGACCAAGTCCTTTCATGCTTTTTGGGAAAGGCAAAGTTGACATTTAAGCTGTCATTAAAAGCTATTGCTCTGAAATGCGTGACTGATGACTTTTCGCCATTACCAGAGCGTACGGAGGAGAGCCTGGCGTTCGGAGGCTGTTCTGGGTGCCAGCAGCTGTTTCATCTGCACCTTCCTTGGGTACCCACCCTCTGTCTGCCTTTGGACTCAGATCATTGCTGATGCAGTCATGACTTTGAAGAAAGAGTAATAATGAAGATGTGTTCAGCTGATGTGTCACTGTCCCAACTGAATCTATCTCAGGGGTAGATATTATTTAAAATATTAATTCTGTGTCCTCAGGGATACCTAGGCACTGAATCTGACTTGCAAAAGATCTGATTGGTACCTTAATTCCATTCTGAGGTGGCACAAATGTCTTGAAACTTTTGGAAGTGAAGTATTTGGTTCAATTCCTGTTAGTATATTGGGATGTGGGGGTATAAAAAAAAGGACCTTCCCAAAGTATCTTATTTACAGAAAGGCACGGAGAAAAGTATTTCGGTAGGAAGGGTATGTTTCTAGTTGCAGCAATTGAATTCATATTGACAAGAATTTTATGGAAAATACAGATGCTAATGGTTAGAATTTTTTATTTGGTGTCTGTTCTGCTGCATTTTACATTTTTTTCTTGTGAACTAGAAACCTTTCCCAGTAAACAAGTATTTATATCTAGAGCATGTATCGTATGTGATCGCAAAGCGCGGTTGTTACAGCTGATCAATGTGTTGTGTGGGTGCTGTATTGGTTGTGAGGCTCTGGTGTATTTGCATGCATAGGGGAAATAGTGTAATTAACCACGTTAAACTGAATAACACGCAGCCTCCCCATTGTTTCTCTTTATGGATGTAATTAGATGCTGAGAGAACTATAGCAGGAAATAGGAACAGTTTCCTCCTGCCACCCCTCAAACAAGTTTTCATTTCCAATTAAAATAAATTACATTTTCAACCAGAAGAGATTACTCACATGATATCTATGTCATTTATAAACAGGCATGGAAAGCTTGGTGTAGAAGTAAGTATTAGAAAGGAGAAAGCAAAGGAGAATAAGTTAGAAAACCTGACCAACCAGAGTTCAAAAGCTGATTCTTTGAACTGCTCAGTTAGTCTTCACTGAGAAATCTACCAGAAGTTGAGTAATGGGGCTTGAAAGCCTTGTCACAAGATTTTGGGTATTAGAGATTTCTTTAGTTCAACTATATGATGTGCTTTGACACTTTGACTAAAGAGCAAAGTTTCATAGTTTTATATATTTTTTAAAAAACCCTTTATCTTATGAGACTTCTTACAGAAGAAGTTACTTTCTGCCCAGCACCTTCCAGTTTGGACCCATAAGGTGTTCCCAATGTGCATTCCTCACTGCTGTCACTATAGAACTTATAAAAAAACCAGAAGAAAACTCTTCATTATGATGCAGTTAAGTGGAAGGATGGGATTTTTTAATAATTATTTTTGCTGAAATCCCATGTATTTTATGTCAAAATAAAGCAGTTGTTTGGTTTTAAAAGAATCAGTAAGAAATGATTAAAGAAGAAAAACCACCTAGTGAAAATCATGTGAAAAAGGAAAACTCTGGTCTTTTCAGCTATGATAAGGTTTTAAAATTAAGACTATATTTTCATTCTTAATAAACTATGTAAGGGTAACCAACAATCTACTTACTAAATGTTGTCCAGTACAGGAGCTTTTTATCCTCTTCCTGAGGATAAATGGATGGGTAAGGTGGTGCAAGAAAGATTATTCGAGAGATGAGAATTCCTAATTCTCTATTATCATCATACAATTCCAGTGACTTCTAAATCTTTTGATAGACATTATGATGAATGATGGCTGTCTTTTTAGCTTAATCATGCAGAAAAGTTTAATACAATCACAGGAAAAAAATGCTGTTTCCTGTCCTTTCCTTTAATATTCTGACTGTTGAAGAAGGTTTAAATATCACTGTGAATAAATAATTAGTATATTAATAACACTGGTTTCCACATGTGGGAAGTCTTCATTTCAATGGCTCCTTAGTCTGGATCTCTATGATACCTGCTGTGTATGTTATTTCAATACATTAATCAAACTGACGGGGATGTGGTGTAGGAAGATTCTTGGATCAAGCAGAGGAGGAGCAAGTATATTTTAAAAAAACCATGCAGGTGTGTATTTTTCGGTAGTTTCTTACTCTGCAGATGCAGTTAAGCAGTGTGCGTCTAGTGGAGGAGGGTTTTGACAATGCTAATGCTTGATGGTCTTTTATGGTTATCCCTCCATGCTTTCTTCTTCGTTGCATAAGTGCACTTGTGAAGCACTTTGTGCAACACATTTTTGAGTGCCTTTGATACTTCTTGCAGGAGAGACGACTCTATCCTCCAAAACATACCATGATCTACTGCCTGACAGGTACAGTAATTTGAAGGTTATGGCTGGTAGACTGTCTTGATTTTAGATCTAGAAAAGCAAAAAAAAAAAAAAAACCCCCGGTTTTGGGTGGAAAAAGCAGAGAGAAAAT